>JAJHUR010093329.1:0-33295 GCA_027495735.1 Lutjanus campechanus
GAATGTGATATTGGCCACATTCATTGTCATTAAACAATAAAAAAAAACACATTAAATGCTAAACTTTATTGTTTTGGTTCCTGAAGTCAATGGTTTTTCATCTGGAAAAAGAAACATTATGACCGTTTTGTATGTAACAGTGTGTAAATCATTATTTGTTACATAAAATTCACTCTGTTTGATTCATTTCTCCAGTGCAGTGCTGTAATGGTTGTCTGCGCAACTTGCATGCCAGATCATTTCCTACCCTACTGTGTCAGCAAGACCAGTATCCTAACCATGTTTTCCTTTAAATTCCAAGTTAAGATGAATCTCACAGCATACAGACAGCTCCAGTTCTAGCTTGTTCCTATCATCTATAGGTGTACGGTTAATTTTTGGGACAAACAGGAGAGGATTTAGGAAAACTGTTCAGAAATTTTCAGGACATCTGGTCACCCAAGATTTGAGCCATAAATCAGAATTGTGCACTAAAGCTTGCAGTGTGAGTGCAACCTATGTAAGCATTCCTATTAAATGATAATAAATGTTAAATACCTGTGTTGTATGTGAAGTGTATTTTGTGTGTGTGTGTGTGTGTGTGTTGGGGGAGCTGAGCCTGCAACAAACATTAATTTAAGCCAAAACAAAATGTAGTGTTTTTGGTGCTTTCTGACATATTTGTATGATTGTAAGTAGTCTTCTATTCAGCATAATGTCTACACTGTCTCTTTAAGTCATCCTCTTTAACCCTCAGCGGTTCAAGCAGAGGGTTCAAAAAAGAAGATAGCGGCCCTAATTACGTCACGCCCCCTCGGCTCTCTTTTTTTTCGTATAAACGTACGCGCCTGTCCTTTTTTAACGTATCAGTTGATTCCCATTGAAACCAAAGCGCCACTTGTCAAAACGCAGCTTTGAACACGTTGACCAGCGCAGAGCAGCAGCAGCAGCACTGATAGAGGAGAAGACGACAGCCTCTTCCTCATAGGATAATATCTCCGCGTTTATCCTTTCTTCTTCGCTGGAATAACTTGGCTTCGTGTGAGATTTGTCGGGAATCCGCTGCTCTAACGGTCCAGAGTCGTCAGTTAGCGTTATATAAGGCGGAATAACGGACAGCAGATGAGAGCGTACGTACATTACGGCAGAGCGGCATATTAATCGCATGTGCTGGCAGGGCTTGGCGCTGGAAAGACGACAGAAACCTCGACTTTAATTCGTGTATGTATGTGTGCTACATCACGTTTTGGGTTAATTTATCTCGAAAGTCAGCTAGCTTGGAAGCCGCTGCCAATGCTGGGCCATTCACTATTGTGTGCGTATGATTTAACTTAGCTAGGCGGCTAACCAGGACGCGCTGTCTGCCGCTGATGAGGAGCTGGCTGTGTGCGTAGCGGAATGATGAGCAGAAGAAATCTCCAGCAGACAGGCGCTAAGGGCTCAGATTAATTGTCAAATCCTTTTTTATTAATTGGTTTGTGTGGTTATTGAATACAGCCACATAGCTGATGTGTCTACAGACCTGGTGGGCCCTGGTATCATTCATAAAACTGTCCTGAAGGCGAAGAATGGGCCCATGTCTTAATTTGGAAAACAAAGAATTAGGCTACTGAAGAGGTTAAGCTGGATAGATAAGCTTGTTTTAGCGTTTTTAGGTGAGCTAGCAAGCTGGTTGACGGATTAGTCACACAGTCTGGACTGTACTGCTCTCTGCACCTCCTCTGTCCCTCTGTTGGAGTATCTTTTTTTCCTCCACGTTTTTGTTCTCTCTGCGCCGCACCACCATGAGCAGTCACACCGGGGACGACGCCGAGCCGGTGGAAGTGGAGCCCATGCCGGGATACTTGGACCTCATCACCAGAGCCTCCACCGTCATGCTGGGCGCATGGAGAGACTGTAGTACTTGCGGGCTGGAGCTCTCCAAACGGACTCTCCTGGATAACGCATACATTACCTTCACCGAAATCGCCCTGTTCTTCTTTTGCGCCTTTTTGTGGACGCAGGTCAGGCGGGGACTGACAGAAAGTCTGTTTAAGGTGGGTGACACACAATCACAACATACACACTGATCCCCCCTCCCAGTTCCCCAAGGTTATTTTATTTACACCCTTAATTAATGGATTTAGAGGCCCATTCCTCTAATTAGAGCCCCAGCACTGCAAAAGTATGGCCTCTGAGCCTCCCATCCCTCAGGAGCTGCTCCTCAGGGCACATGCTCCAGGCAGGCAAAAATACAGTGAATATGAGGCGGTGGGTGTAAACAGGTGAGAGTGGGTATAACACATGTACACAAATATTAGGTCCCGCTGTAGGTTTAAGATACAGCCAGTAAATACCCTTATCTATATGTGTGTTGGGCAAACATTTGAGCTGAACAGGTGGAACAAATAAGAATCGTGAAATTCTGTTTAAGATTCTAAATACAGTATTTGTAAGCTGTTTTGCTAGATTTCTATTCTGTTCTCACATAAAGGCAAGTATATGGGCATTTAATTGCTCTACATTTTAATGTAGTGTATATTTTATAGTTATTACGCTGTATAATGACCCCAGCCAATGAAGACCAAGACCGTAGAGATGCATCTTCTTGCATCTTATTCCCTGTGGTAAACTGGTGGCAAATTGCAAATTTGGGTGATAAAGCTATTTATCAACACATTAAAAGAACAGAATAGGGTAGATCAATATAAACACATTTCAAATATCACAGTATTTTACCAGATACTTTGGTATGGATATTGTGATAAGATTGTCAGGATGAGTATTGGTGGTTTCACAAAATATTAATACAATGAGACTTTTGATAAATAATCATCAGAAATGTGGCTATTAGGAGTGTATGAAGATGTCATACACTTTTGTGATTCTGTAACGATTTTTACAGGTCCAATGTGTAAGACCTACAGGGACTAATTGACAGAACATGGCAAAAATACAATATGATATTCACAAGTATGTTTTCATCAGTGTAAAATAACCTAAAAATAAGAATTGTTTTGTTACCATAGGGTGATATATCTACAGAGGGCATGGACCCTCTTCCACAGAGGCCGCCATGTTGCACCCCCATATTTCTAGTGTAGGCCAGAATGGACAAACCAAACACTGACTCTAGTGATGGCCTTTTGCATTTTTCGTGGCCAAAGTAGTCTCCTACACTCGTTGATGTGAGGTGTTTGTGGCCTACAAGCCCACCACTAGATGTAACTAAATCCTACGTACCGGTCCTGATTAATAGTTTACATGCAAAGATTAGTAGCAGTGGTTCATTTTGTGTTGTGCTTAGCCCCCAACTGCTAGATAGCAGTGTGTCTGTCTTCAGCCATTTAACTCCTCCCCTCCAATGTAACAACATAAAGTGAGACAGGAAGAAGTCAGCAGATTGGTGGTGTGTTCTTTATACCATGACAGTTTTCCTAAAATTATTATGATCTTTTTTGAAAATTGCAATACATTGCCTTGATTACAGTATCACAATATATTCCAGTATATCGAATTCTAAACCCTGCATTGTGATACATATCATATTGCCAGATTCTTGCCAATACACAGCCCTAGAATCTCAGAGGATATCTAGTTTCATATCACAATATAATATCGATATATTGCCCATTATTACGCAACAGAATCTATTTTCTATCTATGTAATTTTTTGGTGTGAAATGTGCTGGCTGAATACAATTCAAATATTACTTTTCGATTTTATCCATTTGTAACAGTTTAATCCTGAAGCTTTTAGAGTCCTATTATTCCGTTTAGATACTTACTGGGACAATGCAGCAAGGTCATTAATTGCAATTATGTCAAATTGCGAGTGAAGCAGACTTCTTACCATCCCCTTCCCTCCCCTCTCTTTCTCTCACACATACATAAACCAAGGGGCTGGACAATGTGGATAAACTCTAGCACATGCAATTTTATATTGCAATATCAATATACTGTATATATATATATGTATAATAAAATAATACATTTTCAGGAAGACCAATTAAACTGTGAATGAATTCCATAACCAGAAAAGAATGCTCAATTTTGGCAAGTCCAATAAATCAGATCTTCACATTGATGCAAAAGTCATATAAAAATTGAATTGCCATCAATGACTTGTGCTTATTGATTTGCAGCATTGTCCACAATGGCCTTATACACCCAGAGATATTATGTAAAGGAATAGTTTCTTTGCTGCAGATATTATGACAAAAAATCTGTGTATATAATATATGATCATATTGCCTATTGCATCTACATTATTGTAATGACTTTATTTACAGAAATGAGATCAACAGATATGTTCTGCTACCATTGAGTAAAAAATCAAGGCATTCTTCAGTTACCTGAAGATATGCACTTACAAACCGCTCTGTCTCTAAAAGCAGATTCATAACATTGTTTCTTACCACAATGTGTCACTCAGAGGCCAGATGCTCAGGCTACTCTCTGACAGACTGGCCATAAGCCCAGCCTCAGGTCTCCTATATTTCCTTCACCCATCCTGAGTTCTGAGCACCTCCACCCTGTTGGTGTTGCCAAGGAGGGGCCCTTCCCCACAGATAGCCTGGATGTGGCTCACAGCTCATTATGCTGCCATGGCCATGGGATGTGGATGGAGTGTCTGCACATGGTAAATGCTTTGATGATGATGCGACAGCAGTATACTGGAGTTCAGGGCCCCATGTGTGAGGCCAGATGTGGCCTGAGAATGCAAAGAATGAGGCCTGTTTTTTCCAATTTACATTATATATGTGTCTCAGTGTCACTGACTCCTATGGAACAGTATGGGGTGGACCCTGGATACTAGAAGGGCTGTGAAAGATGAGGTGAGATTTTTAATGTTGGGTGATGAATTGAGAATGTGTGTCAGTGTGCCCTTAGTTATTTAGTGCATGTATAATACCACCTTTACAGTGCTTACATCAGGGATTAAGAGGGTGGGTTCAGTGTTAGGTCATCTGCACTGAGCTAATGCAATACAATTATTGCTGTTATACATTACAAAAGCTGAAGTGAGGTGTCAAAAGAGTTTAACTACATTATTTGAGCTCTTATTCGAGCACAGCAAATTGCATGGACTTGGAATGAAACAGGATGTTTGCTAATTTGTTAAGCTGGACTTAAAGTAAACCACAATGCATTTAATATCTTGTCAGTAATGATTGAACGTGTGGTTTTCACAGTGTTGAAGTGCACAATTACAATGGGCTCTAATATGGAGTGAAGTGGCTAAGCTGTCATACAGTATATGAGCATAAAAAAGGCAGCATGGACAATTGTGAGTACACATACTTAATTAGGCGCAGAGCTCATTAAACCTCATGGACATTAAATGTTAGCTTAGACATCAGTGAACAAAGCACTGTGTAATCCTATCCTGTTGTGATCTTTTGGAGACTAGGATAATGTGAACTGACATGAGAGGAATGAATGTCCTCTGACAAACTATGAAAATGCCATTTATGGGCCTAAAGTAATTACATGTGCATCAATATAACTGTCAAGAGATGGACATCTTTTGGTTTGTCAAACCATGCTGTAGGGCTGTCCCAAACACCTTTTTTTGTTTTTGGGCTTTGAGGCTTTGCCAGCAATTATTGATTTTTTTTTTTTTTCTTTTTCGAAGCATCACTATGACCTACTGACCACCTCTGTTTCACTCGTGCAGCTGGTGTTTTGTTGGTCTGTGTCCAGCTTACATTAAAGCAGCTGTCTCTCTTTGACAGAGAGAGAGATAGCGATTTGAGAGACAACAAGCGCAGCATGGAAGAAACAAGTCCTAGGCCGGTGCAGTGTGTTTATCTCACGCTGAAGCTGTGCCTGGTGCCTTTTTTCAGAGACTGACAGAGAAGCAGGTGTGCAGCACAGGGACCCACCAAAACAAGCAACAGCAGCAGCAGCAACTTCAGCGCAAGCTTGATACAGGCCGACAATACTTTTTTCTACTTCAGTTGGCAGTCACGTCACATTAAATCGAAGAATGATTGTGGTGACTGGCTATGGGCAAAACCATACAAATAGTCGTTTTTTCTAGATCTGGGTACAAAAAAGATTGATCTCGGGTAACTTTTGACAGGAGAGGTTTTGAAACTACTGGGTTGTTTACCCTGCCCTAATGGCAATGAGCATAGCTTCGAAGCATTCAGCACAGCTCTACCATAGTAAAACTTTATTGGTAGAAATAGCTGCTTTTCTTGGTTTTACATTATAGTGCGTTTAAATTTGAGGGTTTAATGGTGGTTTTGGACAAAGATAGTTGATTGTTGTCTCATTTGCAGGTTGTGAAATACTGATGTTTTGAGAATGAGACTCAACAATCAACTATCTTACCGACCTTTGACTGGCCAAAGCCTGCAGTCATATGCTAGATTTTCTAAAGCCTGAAAACAGAGCCAAGAGGAGGAGCAAAGGTCTAGTTTTCTCTCAGACCGCTTGAATTATATTATGCATAAAGGTTATTATAGAACAATGACTCAGAAAATACACTGCTTACCCCAGCTTTAAACTGTTGCTCCGACAACACAACACATTTGATGACATCACCCTGTGCTCTAGGATATTGTGATGGGCAGAGATGGTGTTTGTTGTCCAATATCAAGCTCTACTTGCAGTAGCTGGTGGTGGAATCTATAACCCATCTGCCACAGGAACTGATGGATAAAAATAATTAGTTTCCTGTTTGTTACTTACAGTACTCCCAGCCATGTTTGAAGAATGAAAGTTGACCCACTTAAAATCTCCACTTATTCTGGTCTGTATTTTCCACTGAGCAGTCAGATTCCAATATGAAAGCAGTTTTAGTGATATTTAATTATTTTTTTTACTTTGACTGTGATGTATGTTTATGTTGGTGTACTCAGTCAGTGTACTGCAACAGCAGCCAAACCTTGTTACAGTGTGCTACCTATGAGAGACTAATGCCTTCTGGTAGAACCCACTCACTGTCAAAAGGGTCCACTCTGGACTTTCTTAAAGAGATATTCATTCCTCTGCATTTGAAGGATTTATATTCAAAGCTCACTGCTAGACTTAAGAGTGGATGGATATGTCCATAAGCTATGAAATAAGGTCACACTGAGGTTGGATGGACAGTCTCCTGTCCTGATCTGGAGTCTTTTGTATGCGTCAGCCTCTCTGTGCTTATGTTAACCAAACGAGGGCAAGCCAGGATCCACATGGTACCATCATTTCACATGTCAGTGAGCATGCTGTTGGGTGAGGTAAGGCGAGTGTGTTGGGGGTAGGGATGACTCCTGTGCACACTGCACACAGTACTGCTCAGTGGAGTGAGTGGTTTTCATCATGTTTCACTTTTTGTTTGATGCTTGAATGTACAAGTTTGAGCAGTAGCAGCTATTCAGGTTAGATTAAACATAACTTGTTGATGAGCCACTTAAACTCTATTGTTGCATAAAGACACATTATAATCTCCTGACTCATCCACTGGCACAACTGACATTGGCATTTTAAAATCTAAACAGAAGTGAAAGTGTCTTTTAAGTTAAGTGTGTAAAGCTTAACATTTATCTTAGGGAAATGTTGAAATTCTTCTTCTGTAGAAAAAAGTAATCTTCTAAATGTCATGCAACACACAAGTATGAAAGTAGCTGCACTCCTTCCTCATTAGCTTTTTTATTTAACAAAGCACTCACGTTTGTCAAAGTATGTGCAGATTTATGTCTCTGCTTGCATGATTTAAACGATTGTGGGGTTTACGAGTTGTGCACTGCATTTTATATCCATGTTTGTTTGTGCATATGAGTGTCTGAGGTTTCAGATACAGATGTTTGCATACATTTTGTCAGTCAAAATCATGCATTTGCAACTTCCTATCAGAGGGGATAAATGAAATGAGAAGGAAGACGATGCAAGGGGAAGGAAGGAATGGAGAAGAGAAGTGAGCTGAGGGGGTTGTGTAGCTGCTGACTCAGCATGCAGCAGCCAATCATTAAAACAATTGCACACACTCCCTTGCACATGCATATGTTGTCTCAGGAGCGCTTGCAACTTCTGTCCACTTCTAAACTTTATATATCCAGCAGCATCAGAGCATGTATTTATTTTGGACAAGGCAACTCACTAGCTGTTCAGTATAGACAAACAAAGCAGGCTGTGGTCAAACCCCTTCTTGCAGTAGCAGTTTATAACCTCTCTTATAAATGCCTCTCATAGCCACACACACACACACACACACACACACTGAAGCAGTCACTCAAAGAGGAGAGCAGTGCAGCAGTGTGCTTGCCAGGTCCAGCCTCGTTGCAGAGCTTATCTCCCTGCAGTAGCACCTCATCCCCTGCTGTTGTTCTAAATGTGAAAACAGCCTGAGGTTTGACAAGGTCCCCAACCACAGAATCCGAGATCACGTTCCACTAAGCCCCTGCTCATTGTTGTACATTAGAGCCGCAGAGAGAAACCTGATATTGGATTTGTGGTGAAGGGGAAGTGCTATCCATTGAGCCAAAAGTGCCCACTCAGGTGAAACTTGCTTGTAATTCTGACACTGATTGGGAGCAATTGTTATGAAGTTTGGTTATTATTAGTCCTCTCCTCTCCTCTCCTCTCCTCTCCTCTCCTCTCCTCTCGTGACTCAGCCATCTAATTTATCATCACATAGCATTTAAGCAAGTAGCACTTTGACCATCACCTGACACGTGATCTATTGCTCTGTGGGCTTCAGTATGCCATACGTCATAAATACAGAGCACTTATGGGTTCACAAATCTGTCAGCCACACACAGAGGTTGTGCTTCAGTTAATCATAATTTGTCCCTGTTATAGACGCAGTTACATTTCAATCACATTTGTTTACATTTCATCTTCACAATATTGTTATGTATGTTTAGATTATAGCATGCCTAATTTCAGTGCCACAATATGTTCCAAACCTTATGTGCAAAAACATGGATGTCTGATGGCATTCTGCACTGATGCTTGGCTTTGTGCACTTGTAGAACTGGCTGCCTACAGAGTTGTTCCAACCCGTGATGCACTCAGCATCAAGCTGACCAGTTCAAATTTCCCACTGACGTACATTTGGTGGCTTGCTTGTTTAGTTTAGCAGCTGATTTCGTTTTACTTGCCTTTCTGAAACATTTTGACCTGTTATTATAAGATTTTGTCAAATTCTTTGAGGGTAGATTAACAATCATGTTGCAGCATTAGCCGACCTTATTATTTGTAAAGATGACAAGGCAGAACTTTGTTGTATTTATTGTTATGTATCGACAATTTTGGCACAATATGACAGAAAACTCTTAACCCATTTCCCGTTAGGGATCTTCCTGGTGACTGATTTCCTGTTGATTAAACAGATATTTCAGTTTAGACTGGTTGACAAGTCTAAAGTAAGAAAACACTTAGAAAACAGTTGAAATGTATTAATCAGTAAGGTTAAATACTGTCCAAAATCTATTGTGTGTTATATTACGTTTTCTCTGTGTATTATGAACATTGCAAATCAATTAACTAATATTAACATAATTAACATACCAACTCACTAATGAGTTATCGCTAAATGCAAGCAGGATCCCAGCATCTGTGGGTAAATAATAGGGCTGCTCGATTATGGAAAAAATCATAATCACGATTATTTTGGTCAATATTGAAATCACGATTATTTACACGATTATGTCTTTGAATTTGGAACAGCATTTATTGAACATGTTTTGTTTTTTTTTAAAAAACAAAAAAAAAAACACTCTCCTGTTAAATATATAAAAATGTTTTGTAATGTGGTAGTAAAAAATAAACTGTTGTACTGCACTCAATCTTTTGAAAACAAGAAATAAATAAAATACAATAAGAGATAGACGCTGCTCAGCTTCACCCTCTGCCATCTTCACACGTGCTTAACCCTCTGGAAACTACAACATCGCCCGCGATGCCTGATGATATCTTTTACTTAATCGCGCATATTTCTGGAATGCCGATAGATAGAAACTTACCTTTTTTCTTTGGCGAAAAGGGGACATCTCAGGCTTTCAAACGGCACCTCCGCTGTCTGTGTTATGCTTCCTCGATTTTCAGTGTCCAATAGGAAAACTGTGCGCCGTCACATGGTGTGCCAGTGTCCAATAGGAGACCCGTGTGTTGCACAAAGATCCTCTATTCACGGTAAGATGGCTCCTGATCGCTACAGCTGAAACGCAGCCGTGAATGTAATCTCTCAGAACGGAAACACCAAATAATCGTTTTTCCTCGATTATATGCATTTTGAGATCGTCTGGAGCCATAATCGTAATCGCGATTAAAATTCGATTAATTGAGCAGCCCTAGTAAATAATGTCATATAGTAGTTTGCAGAGTGTGACTAATGTCAGCAGCACTAGCACCAGCAGCTTGCTTTCTGCTCGCTAGTGGTGAGTGGCTACCTAACATCTTAGAAGCAACAGTTAACAGGAATTATATACATCACTGAAATATTAATAATTAGTTTAACCAACTAGCATTTCTGGTGCTGACTAGTGAGGGGAGCAACATATAATCGTTTAGGTGACTAATCGGGCACATCCCTGATTCCCACACACCTGCTGCCCCTCAGTGCCCTGCTAATTTAACTCACTCCAACCACATTTAGACTCTTAAGTGGAGCTAAAACAATTAGTCGTTTAATTAACCATTTGAGTGACAGAAAAGCAATGAGCAATTGAGTGATCAATCGTTTCAATCTTTTTTCAAGTGAAAACAGTGGAAAAAACATGCTTTTCTCTGTTTTATATCGTCGTAAATCAAATTTATCAGGGTTCTGGACAGGTGGCCGGATATTACAAGATATTTGAAGCTGTCACTTTGGACTCTGTGAAGTTGTGACAGGCATTTTTTCACAGTTTGTCATCTCATAGACTTAATTAATTGATCAGTAGGAAAAACAATCATTAGTTTAATCTATAATCAGAACAATCACTAGTTGCACCCTCTTATTTTCTTTATCAGATGAATGGAAGACAATGCACCCCTCAGGTGTGTTTAGACATATTTGATAATATCCCTTATCTAATGCAACATTATGCAGAAGACTCTTTCATACGCTGTCATTTAGCGTAGCACGAGCCTGGAGTTGTTGTCCCAAACAGAACACAGACAGCACGTCTATCAATTATTCCACTGAAAGGAGAAACAGGGGAAGTGGTTGTGTGCTCTTTAACATGGTGAATCATAGCCAGAGCAGCCATATGTACCACCAGCTACAAAGTAGGATCATGAATCAGCTCTGTTTGCTGACTGTGACAGTCTAACTCTCTTCTGGGCAACTGGAATGTGCTGTGAGGCCTTGACCGCTACAGAGCTGCTGTGGCCAGCCTCTCAATCTTTTTCCTCTTCCTCCCTCACTCTCTCTCTCTGTCTCACTTACTTGCCTCCAGATAGACACAGTGGGCAGGCTGTCATCATTAGACAAGAACACACTGTCACTGTAGGCTTCACATTTGGCAGCTGTCTCTCTTCTAACAAGGCCAGTCTATAACAGTGTGTGAGAACAGTCTGGTCAGAGGAAAGTACCTAACTTCTTTTGGTTTGCTCTGCATCGTACTACACTTTTAGGCCATGTTTATGTGTGTTGGTCTTTGCATGCTTGCTCATGTGGTTCATTGAAGTCCACATGGTGTTGATAATGAATTGGATCCTCCTCTCTTTACTTTTGTTATGGGTATGATCTCAGAAGCATTCTTGGGATGCAATTAGATCAGTTTCTGTGTCCCAGTCTATCTCTCTCTCTGTCTGTAGAACAGACTGGTCCATCCGCATGGACTCACAATCAGAAAGGGTGCACTCTGCTTATTGTGATCAGAATAGTTGCCTGTGGCTTTCTTCTTTGTGCCTCTTTCCCCTCAAATCACCATGTCTCTTATCTTTTTTTTCCTGTATCTTCTTGATCTTTTATGCAATTCTGCCCTCGCATTTCTTTTTCTCTGTTTTGTCCCCACCCACCATTTAGTTTGCATAGGGCAAAGCTAGTTATTCCACACCTAAAGGTTAAAAGTGGAACCTTAAGTGGAGCTCAGCTCACTCACATGTGGTGGTGATTACAGGTTGTTCTAACATAATGACTGTAGCCAAAGTGTGACTCCGAGAGACTACATAGACCACACTGTCAGACATCATATTCTGGCAAAGAATGACAGATATCTACCTGTGGAGATGATTAATGTCCCAAAAACTCCACTCTGTAACAGTTTACAAGTCTTTAAGGTTTGTTTGTTTATGGTTAAAGGCACTACAAGGAATTTCATGTTTTGTTGATTTTAAGAGGTCATTGTGGATAAAACCAGTGGTGTTTCCACCACCACAACCACAAAATATAACGTTAAAAATAAAATTATGTAAATAAAAATCTCCTCCTGCTTAAATTTAACTGGCTAAAATACTACACACTGTAACTTTGCCTGGGAAAATTTAAAAGTAGGTTTGTTTCATCAGATTTCAAGGAGGCATTAAGGCATAAAGAATACTATATAGAAACTGATGGTCTTGTTTGCTTATGTAGGCTATATAGAGACATGAGTATTAAATTGAGACTGTTTCATAATCAATTAAAATCTCCTTGTAGTAGCTTTAATTGACGCTGGGTCAGCTGACTGACGCAGCCCCTTAGCTGCAAACTAAAAGCTGCAAACAAAAATAATATTCTATAGTTCCCTCTACTATAAATTCAGTGACTGTTTAACCTGCTCTGCATAAGGCAGAAATGTCAGCAAGCTTAGCAATTAGCTAACTGCTAACATCACATCAACTGATGCAACAAGGCACACGTCTTAAAGAGCCAGCTCTCTAGCTGGCTAACCCTAGTTTGACTGGCTTGACATTGACGCCTTTCCAGCTTTGGTTTTTAGACAGATTACATTAATTTAAGAAAATCACTCTTGTTGGGAAGCCTTTATTGCATTTACATTAGCATAATGAGTTGTCTTCAGTTCGAGTAACACTATCTTCACCTCTTTGTGTGCCTGTCCCAACCTACATGAAACAGAGAGCAGAGAAAGAAAGGAGGAGGAGCTTAACTGTTTTACTATCACAGTGATTTGTGGATCAATGCATGTTTTACTGAAGTTTTAAGTGACTATATACAAGCCATTCTAAAGGGAAAAAATATTGTTTGAATTAAATGATCAAATTTAGACTAGATTATCAAAGTGAGAGCTAAAATAGATACAGGATTACACTGATTAATTACACAGGTCATATATGTATATATTGTAAATAGTCTTGTGTGTACAGTCCTGTACTTTGTACTTTACATTTTATATTCTTTAGATTTTATATTTTTAAATCTGATAGGTATATACATATTTTCTATTTTTATCTTAATTTTTAGTACTTCTATCTGTACTGCTTGAGCTGCTGTGACAAGTGAATTTCCCCAGTGTGGGATCAATAAAGTTCATCTTATCTTATCTCTTAAATTCCACTGCAGCTATACCACAGAACACAGAAATGTGTCTGCCTTATTCTTTACTGTCACCAATAACCTATCCTTAATCCAGACATCCAGTCATTATTTCACTCCATTAGACTGTTTGTGTAATGAGGCCTATCTGTAATACTGGAGCTATAATCATCAGCCTGAAACAAGCTGCTCTAACTTGTGGAAGAACGTGGCCCATTTAAGGTATACATACACACACACTGGAGGGGAAAACAATTAATTGCTCTCCATTGACTTTGTATAGTGTGAAGGTGCCCCTTGTCACTTTCAATCTGCTAGCAAAAAACAAAAAAAATGTGTAAAAGCTACTGTGAGGTGGGATGCACTACCAACAGGGTAAAGAACCCAGAATGAAGTTTTTATAGGCTGCTGAACCAAAAACCTGAGCCTTTAAGAAGACAAAAACATGAGGCATCAGCAGGAAGAATGAGAAAACTGGGATTCTGACACTCAGTGTGCAGATATGTGCAGCAAGCATTTTTTCAGAGGTCGAAGCTAATTAAGTTATGAAAGGCCTAGTTTTGATCTTTGATTAGAACGAATAGTTGTAAATATCAAAGTATTTGACTTCTGGCCATTCAGTGGGATCATTTTTCCATGAAAAGCAAGGTAAAGAGAGGGGACACTGAGATAGGTTGACAATATTAAGTTTGTCAATATACTGTACCCTTTATTCTCTGTTAGAGATAGGGTGATGAAATAATTCTTTGACATGCTGAAATCTGATGTTTTTAGCTAAGTACAGGTATTTTGTTAGAGTTTTCAGCCCTTGGTTGCATAATGTGGTGCAGATTGTCTAGCCCCTCCGGTGGGTATGGTTTTCAGCATACAGTAGCATGCTATCACTTGTGTCACATGGTGTGATTAGTATCAGCCATCACTAGGGATGGGAATCAATAGGGATCTCTTAATATAATACTATATAAGGTCTTCACATCCCCAGAAAGATTTTTCATTATTTTTATTTATACATTTATTTTTTAGTCTGTATTTATATAATCCATAATGCATCATTAATTTATATGTCTATCATGTTTTTGAACGAGGACAGACCTTACAGGCAGGTTTCCAGAGTCTGCTTGCCAGATTTGTAGTTATCATTCAGCTCCATATGGTGTAAAGCCAGATATGTTTTTGTGTTTGTTACATCACACATATATTTCTGGCTGGGTATCATTTAAAAAATTACAATACCAGTACCAATACCTTTACCCTTAAAGTGATACCGATACGAGTGGAATACTTCATTTGATACCTTTTTTTGAAGGTTCTTTTTTGTAAAGAACTTGTGGTAATATGCTACAAGTAAAACCATATAATAGTCATTTTTGAATGCAGGAATCGTTTGACTGGAGAAGTTTGGTTATTACTTGGTACTGAGTTATGTCAACTGATACCTTAAAGGTAATGAGTACCGATACCCAGCCAGTCATTAATGCACCATGTTATCAAATTGATTTTCCCATCTCAAACAGTCAACATAGCTGCCTGTTGATAAGTGTGTGTGCGTGTGTGTGTTTTAAGCTAGTTTTAGATTATCTGGGGGTGGATAATTATGGTGGCCTCATGAACCACCGCCTGTTGATGCACACATAGATTGGCATGTTGAAAGCACAGACACACACAGACACAGACACAGAGTTCTACACACTGTCAGTCCTCATTTTCTCTGTGTTGCCAAATGGCAAGGGTAGTGCATTATGAATGACAGCCATATGTCTTCTAACTGTCAGTTTGAACAAGGAGCAGCTTGAGCGAATATCTAAACACTTCACTGAGACTGTACCTTTATATCTTATGTGCGTTATGTTTTGTTCTCATGCAGTGTGGGAACATACAGTATATAATGGCAGAAACAAAGGCAGCACTATAATAATTATATACTGTTCAGTATGGAAGTCAATCATCAGACACAAATAAAAACCATATGACCACGCATCACAAGCTTGATGTTCTCTGCCTGCAGCAAAATCAAAAGAAGTGGATGCACAATCAGATAAAGAGACTACTGTATGCTGCTTATGTGTGTGCTGCTGATTATTATTTCTGTTGTGTGTGTAGTAAATGGAACTGGGTAGGAAAATAATATTTTGTCCCTGTGGAGCAGACAAACAGCATGCTTGGTGAATGAATGTTTGTGATATATGGAAAACGGTTCAAGAAGTACAAAAACCCAGTTTTGCATGATTTTCTGATTAGCTCAAGACACACGTTTATTTTTGTCAGCATTGCTTTTGCCTCATGTATTTAATGTTATGGCTGCAAATTTTGTGCAATTTCCTTAACTGACAGTTGAAAACATTAACAATCAATTATCAATTAATCATTAATAGCCGCACATTACTTATGTGAAACAGCAAACAAACAGTTTAAACAAATAGAATAATAAAACGGCTGCTATTGTCTGCCTGTCCTTATTCAGTAAATGACTCTGTCAAACAAACAAATGGGGCTCAATTGCAGCCTTTCCTATAGGCAGACCAAACCAATTAATGAGTACATGTTAGCTTCGGAGAAATGGTACACAAAATATGCATACATGCATTATTGGTTAATACGCTTTTAGTTGATTAAATTCTTAATGGCAATTAACCAATTAATCATTACTATCTCTATTCAATATGATTAGGACCTTAAATTTTCAGTTTTGTTTGAACCAATATCAATAGGGTGCTGATATTAAGTAATTTACAAATCAGAATTAGACTGATGTTACTGATTCACGCACTGATCCAGAGTCCATGTTAATTTTCATGAATTATAAACATGTAGTAATGCTATTTTGAGCCCATAGCCAAAATGTTATGGCACAAATTAATGAATTAATTAGTAAACAGTTGTAAAAGGATATCTAGTAGGCTTCACATTAAAAAATATGGGCATATGGTAAAATTTAAGATTATTTTGAGGGATACTGCGATTACAGTATGATTTACGATTAGTGGCAATGATTATTGTTGCATAACAATTGTCATTTTCACCTAAAAAAGTATTAAAATCATGATGATGTGACATTTGTTGGAGTCTGTAGCAAACAAATATGTTTTCTCACATCTGGAGATTTGTCGGTCAGGGCATCTCTGCAGCACTACAGCACTTCATTATATTGCTGTTTTGGCACACATTTTTTCAAAATCAAAATTTGCAACTTCTGCAAATTGGACATTGTGATTTCAATAATATTCCATTTAATTATGCAGCCCTTGTCCCTGTATTTTTTTGCCTCCCAGAATATTATGTGTTAGGCGTACAGGTGGAGCTTGCATTGGGCCATGAACCTGTCATAACCTAGCATGAGACAGTTAGCAACTGAGCGAGCTTTTGGCTTACTCAACAGGTCCTTAGTTTGGAAATATTTTACTCTGAAACACAAAAAAGCAAGGCAGAAACCCTTTCTGAAAGAAAGTGTTTTGGTGCATCTCCAGTTTTGATTAAATGTGAATGAGCTGAATGAATACTGTTCCTTGTGAGGTTGCTTTAACCTTTCTGACCCTTACTGCAACGACAGATAACAAAGATAAAGGAATGATGATATTATGAAAACTAAAATAAGCCATATCACACATCACTAGAGAATAAAATCAAATAAGATGAGCTGAAGAGGCTGTTATGTCACTGTGTGGTAATCATTATGAAACTGTGGTAGATGAGGGTCACTGTTGCTCAGCAGGTGATCACTCCCCAGCTTTCACTGTGTTACTCTTAGGCAGGTGTAAACATGTACTGTTGTGTAAATATTTAGAGTTAGCAGCTGACTTTACTCAATTAAAAATAACACACTATTGTTCATTGTAGTCTTGACAAGCCTATACAGAATATATACACGTGAATTACCCTGCCCTGCGTAAAAGTAGTAGTATATGTAAGTATATTATACTGTATGTTTCAGTTCAATCCTGTGAAAGCCTTGTGTTGTGAAGGCCATGTTCATTTACTTTGATGCTCCAGGAGTTAATTTGACAACCGAGTATGGCGTTAATGCCTCCACTGGGACCAACTAATAGGCTCATAACAGGTGCACCTGCCCGTCTCCCTCTCCCTCTCTCTCTCTCCCTCTCTCTCCCTCTCCCTCTCTCTCCCTCTCCCTCTCTCTCTCTCTCTCTCTCTCTCTCTCTCTCTCACACACATTGTGACACATACATGCTGTGAAACCATATGCATGCTCACACATGATAGAAGGGCTTCAAACCCATTTCTTATTTGACTATATGTAATGTTTTTTTATACAGCAGGAACTGAAACAATCGCAGGTTTAATTTAGACCTAAAATAGGCGGTTTCTATGCTGCGAGAGCCAGATGAAGTTGTGTGTGTTAGTTACCATAACAGTTAACTTACAACAGATTCAAAATATTGAATACTGCGTTTGATAGTATTGAAGATGTCTTGTGAACCGTAGTCAACCTTAGTAATCAAAATCAAGGCATTTTAAGACAGTGTCATGACCTGCAGACACCTTACACTTGTTGAATAGTAGCTAGATTTTACACTAGTCAATTTGAAAAAGTCAGAAGGTGGCCTGAAATTTAATGTGCAACAGTCAGAGGGCTCCAGTGCACAACAGTGAGCGAAGTCAAATGTCTCAGAAGGTGTGTTTTTTTTTACACACACAGCTGCTGTTGACTGTCAGTATATTGTGGTTATTTACTCATGGATGCAAGGCAGGTTCTTGTCTAGTCACGTACTTGCGTGCAAATTAGTTTGCTCAGTGGTGGCGGTGCCTCATCTAATCATGTGTTTTTAATCAAATCAAGTTCAAATGTTCAGGCAGCCTCTTAGTATCAGTATTCCAGTGGTGTTGGACAGGCCATCTGGAGTAATATGTTTTTTCCTGGTTGGCCAGCAGTTCAGCCACATCCATATGGAAAGACAAAAACAACACATTACGTGCTGTTTAACCCGAATTAGAATGTTAAACTAACTGCTGAATATATGATGCTGTCAGGTGCCTCTTGAGAAAAACAAGTTAAGTCAAAATAATCAGGATATAAAGGGGGTAAATATGGGATAATAGAGATTTTCATAAAGGCATCATCCTATGTATGAAGTAGTAACCTCCACTACATTATCAGTTAAGCACTCATTTGCAGTGGTACCAAAAACAGTAAGCTTAAATGCCTGATTCTTTCTTTTCACTTTGGATTTTCCCCGTGCACATGGAACTCTGACTGCCTCAAGTTGAAAAGGAACATGAAATATATTTAAATATGAAACATTTTAAACCTTCTGATGTCTTGATCTGACATGTCAGGAGAAGTGTAGTATAGAGTATGTGTGTGTTTGTGTGTGTGTTAGAGATTGTGGACCTTGGACCCACTAGGGGAGTGGGACATGTTCCCCTTTTGTAAATTTTTTAATTAAATACATCAATTTGATGCACTTTTAGAGCAAAATTGAGAGGATAGAATTTTGATTTTGTGCTCTAGTAAACAATCTATTTGTAAACATATTGCTTGTATAGGTATGAATGGTGATGACGCTGCAAATAAGTCACACCCACAAAGCATGGTAAACAAGGATTTTAATTCAGGTCACAAATGATCAAAACACAAAATTGACTAGAACATACATTTGAGTCATCAAAAAAATGAAGCATTTGTAGTTACCTGTGTTGAACTCTTATTTCTTTTTAACTCTTAGCCAAAAATAGATGTATTTTGACTGAAAAAACTTTGGGGGACTGGACCAAACTGTATAACTTAATGGGTGATGTCAGGACATCGTTTATCAGCTTGAAAAGTTTTTTGGCAGGCTGCCACAATCCTTACATGTATGTAATTAATGCCAAACACTGGTGTCAATGTGATTAGATTAGCAAGTAACTATTGTCCACTGAGTCAATCACATTCCTCTGCAGTCATGTTGAGCTGATTGATCAGAAGCCCTCACAGAATGTCTTTCATTTGTTGTCCATTTCTTTTTATTAAGTCACATACTAGTTAACAGCAGACTTATCTCCCAACATGCCTCACTGTCTGCCATCGCCTGCTTCCTATGAGTAGACAGGATGTGGATGTGAAGGGTCAGCAGGACTGAAAAAGCTGTCATTACCCAACATTAGCGACCTGCATAGGTGAGGAGAGAGTGAGAGAGAGACCATGAAAGCGTCTGGAATCGATTCAGTGACGTTTTGATAATGTGGTCTGCACCTTAACCGTGCCTTGTGATATGACTTCACTCCCACATTACTGCTACTTTTATCACACAGATTGCACCCTGACTGTTTTATTCTGGAACTGTGATGAAGCCTGTTGCTGTGTCAAGCTGTTCATATTGCAAAGATGTTCATGTTGCAGCTTCACACTGAAATGGTTCCACCACTGAACTAGTTGAAGGCCTCCAATGAGAGTGTTGGTTCCAGACCTTCAATATTGTAAACAAGGAATAGTAAGAAGAAGCAGCCACAACTAGCAACATGTGCTCAGTACCTTTTGAACTTTAAAACCTCCAACACATCATTGAGACAAGAAACACTTTATAACACCTGTCACTTGAAAAAAACATTGCTCCCAACTAGGACTGGGCGGTATGACCCAAAATTCATATCACGGTATAAATTGAATCCCGTCACGGTAACGGTATATATCGCGGTATAAATGTTGCGGTGTAAAACTTATAATGGAAGTAGGGCTGGGTGATATGGCCTAAAATTTATATTGTGGTATAATTTGAAGCATGTGCTGTAACAATATATATTGCGATATAGTCTTTTCTTCTGTATATATGTCAAAATGACTGTTTCTGAACATACTCACATAGCAGATACATTGCAGCAGAATAAACACACTTCAAAACCTAGTAAAAAAAAAAATTAAGTAATTTTGAAGCTGTGTAACGGATCTTCCTCCAAACAATGTAACACAAAATTAAAAACAGTATTTTAGGAAAAGGTTACTATTTTTATGCATTTATATATTTAGTATTATTATTGTTAATAGTTTATTTCTTTAATAAAATATTGTGGTGAGAAAAATCCTCACCTATATTCAGCTCAGTCAATATAATGATCAAACGATGCGGGATATTCATGTTTTTGTATTAATGCAGCAGGATCATTTACATCAGTGTCACTCTGACAGTTTACATCAGTGAGGATGTTTTAGACCACAGCAGACAGCAAACTGCACACAGACACACACCGAGGAGATGAAGAGGAGAGACAGAGTCTGACTCTTCAACATGACTTATAATAATGCAGCGCAGTCACAAACGTTTTTGTGGAGGAGACCAGCGTCACACACGCGACTTCACCCCCCCTCCCTCCCTCCCCTCTGCAGCTCGCCTCTCCTGCCGTCTGTTATGATTGATCGGCATGAAATAATTAAGTATTTAAAAATACACAAATCGGACTTGGAGTAAAAAAAAATCACGCACCACAGATGTGCACGTTAATAACACGATTCATGATCATGAAAGTTTTTTATATCAAGTCGACACATCTGTCCATATTCTCACGCTCGCTCGCTCTCTCTCTCTCTGCTCAGACTTATTTTGACTTTTACCTGGTTTCAGCAGTCGACGTCTCCTTCCTCTTATTCTGTTTCTTTGCGCTGAGCCAGTCGCTTACACAGACAAGCCCATTTACATTGTCGGGAGACAGAAGCTCGCGTCTTCGCAGCTTTCAGCTGATTCAAACTATTGATCAGGCCAATATAACAGAACGTGCGTTAACGCGCGTTAAAAAAATTAGCGTTAAAAGGAATTTATATCGCGGTAGGCCGGTATAGTCAAAATCTCTACCGTTGGCCAAATTCATATCGTTTCTACCGTTATACCGCCTATACCGTCCACCCCTACTCCCAACAATGTAGAAATTCAGCAAAGGAAGTGTTCTCTGGATCTATTTGCCTCTGTTTGAGGCAAGAGCTTTATCCCCAATGACAGCTGTCTGCTCATCACCTTGTTAAGAACACGGGTGAAGATGGGGAGGGTGGTGTGGGTGAGATCATTTCCTCTTTATAGAGGCAGATATTCTGTTTGGGCTGAGGAAGAATAGATGTATATGGCTGGGGATTTTTGGTGTGGTGTGGAACATGGTATTCTAACTGACCATACCCACCAGAAAAGTTTGGAAGTCACCTCAAATAGTTTTGTATAAATTGTCAAGCACACATACACAGACTCAAACCATCCATTGGATTAGCCTTTGTGAGTGCTATTTGACCCTGGTCTGGAAAAAGATGTAAAGGGAGCAGAGGGAATCTGTGACAGAATCGGGTTTAAAAGTGACACTGAGACGGACAGAGTGACGTCAGATTAACCAGAGAGATCGAAGCCAGGCAGAGCTAAAGGAATGAAAGAGGGTGAATGAGAGCGCAAGCCTTATTGAACAGATCCACACACACATGAGCCAGCATTCTGACTCACTGGCCCAGTTTATCTCCTTATGCAACAGGCCAGTGGAGTCCATTCACCCTCTCTCCTCTCTCATCGCTTGCTTCCAGGAAGGGCAGACACGAGGGAGAGGGGAGCAAGGGGGACTGAGAACTTCTTTTTTTTTTCGAGAGTGGAGGGTGAAAAGGAGAGCAGTGGGGTGCAGCTGCAGATGAGCTGGGAAAGAAAGAGGGGGTAAAGGATGGATGAGGAAGGACTGGAGTGGAAGGGAGACGGAGGGAGTTTTTAGCCACACTGTAGGGCTTTGCCAGCATCCTTGGACGGTTGCTAAGGGAACCGCTTATTTGTCGTGAAGTCTCTTTCACACTGACTCTTTTCCTTCCATATGCACTCTGCCTCTATAATTTCCCTTTCTCCTTCTCTTTTAAGATTGCTTCTCTCTCTTTAGCGGACAGTGAAATGAAATCCAGTGATGCCCTGAGCTAGAGAAAGAGTTCAGCCAGAGTCTATCTGTCAGAGAGAAGAGAGGAAGAGAAGGGAACTGTTGAATGGTCTTAGGTCCCAGCTGAGTGTAATTCAAGGCCCTGTCATTTATCCGACAGAGGACGAGTGGATTATCTCAGTGTCCTTGACCCACTATACCCCCACTCTGTAGGCTGGCATAGAAAACTAAAGGGTAGATAGATAGAGTGGGCGGGTAGGACCCTGTGTGATGGTGGGCTGGCTGGCACACAGAGACAAGAATGGAGCCATTGGCAGGATGTTATATAATCTCTCAGAATCTGCATTTGAAACAAAGATTTTGTCCCTGCTGTGTGGTTTTGATCGCTTGAAGGCCAGGACCAGAATACAGAGAGAACACCTCTGTTCAGAATTAGTCAAGAAACATCTATTTTTCCCAACAAATAACAGTAACTGAACCTGTTATCAACAAGTCTTTGGTGCCAGGCCCTGCCACTGCAAATTCTGTTCCTTCCTTTTTACCTGCAGTAATAAGCTTGGCACAGATGTGGGTTCGGGGTTTTACTTACTTCTAAAAAGATGCATACAAAGGGTTTAAACATTGAAACTGGATGAAATCAGGAAAATTCTCACTCTATAGCAGTGGTTCTAAACTGTGGGTCACAGAACCACTGCAGGTCTGGTGTAGATGACCAGGGGAAAATATAGGTTAAAATTAAGCTCAAGATAAACAAAAGTTTGCTGGTGCTATCATACTGATCTTTAATTTACTAAAATTAGTTGCTTCCCCTTTCATTGTTAACAATTGAAATTAAAAGATTGTGAGTTGTGAACTTTTTTCAACTACTGAAGTGAGGCATGCAAGAAAAAGTTTGAGAACCACTGCTCTATAGTGATGCTGGGGGATAACAGCACTGCATTAAAAAATGCATGGGGCTGCTTTAGTGGGGGTGTGTTGCTACAGGTACCGATTAGAAGGGGATATTTGATCCAGGAAGTCCAGTTTGAGTAATAGATCCGTGAGTTTGACGCCATCAGTTGGTTTATGTTACAATGAGAAGTGGTAACGCTGCAATGTTACGATGACGTTTATTGTCATAAATGTATTAATTGTAATCTACTGTACCAGGAATCTGCTCTTGTACCTTTTCAGTAGCTATAACCATTAGGACTGCAACTTATAATTATTTTCATCATCGATTAATCTATTGATTGTTTTCTCAATTAATCGATGAGTTGTTTGGTCCATAAAATGTTATAAAATGCCCCAAAGCCCAAGCTGATGTCCTCAAATGTCTTGTTTCATCCGCAACCCAAAGATATTTTATTGTCAGAGAAGACTAAGGAAACCAGAAAATATTCATAATGGAAAAGCTTAAATCGTTCAGTTTGGACATTTCTTCTTAAATGACTCAAAACAATTAAGTGATTATGAAAATAGTTGGAGATTAATTTGAAAGTAACCATATTACCATTTAGTACTCATCAAAAGAGGTGACAACTAACTTGTGCTGTAGTCTGTATTCAGCATTTCAGTCTTAATTTGACCTTTTTTACTCCCTCTGTAAATAGTTACAGTTTAAATAGCCATTGTGAGTATTTTTAAAAACTTCTTTTGAACTTGCTTCTTCACTGGAAGAAAGTGGTGTTATTGCTCTGCCTTCCGAAGTGGAGCAACACTTGCGGCCAGTATGGTAAATACCATTCAAACAGTGATGTTGCCATAGTGTAGTTCACACACTCTTTCACAATCAAACTCTGTCACGACACTGAGTTTAGTTGAGTCTAAATACAGTCACATACTGTACACTGTAGATGACATAGAGGAAATGGCATAAGACAGGTGTTATGATGCAAACAGGACAGAGTGAAACAGTGGGTAGTAGACTATAGAAGTAAATTGAACAAATAGGATGTGAAACATTAGTGAGAAATGTACCAGAAGTAAGACAGCAGTACTGCTGGTGATTAACCAGTAAGGTATGAGCTGCAGAGGCATGGCTGAAGTTTGCAGTAACCTGTATCAGCCACTAGTGTGATTCAGCCTTTGTGAGTGTGCGTAGGCTTATGTTTTTGTGTATCGGAGGGGGTGATGTGGTGTAAGACTGAGGGGGTATGCTGTGTACTGACAGCTGGCTTCTATAAATAAATGTCGCAGGCAGGGGGGAGACGCAGGGGTGGCGAGAGAGAGAGAGAGAAAGAACGAGGAGGGAACTGAGAAGAGCGACAAATAAAGGGGAAGGAGGGGGCAGAGAGAACATAGGATGGGAGGGCTGATAGAGAGGGACTGATACAGATGTACCGAGAGAGTTGAAAGAATGTGGTGAGTGTCCGGTCATGACTTACTGAGTACGCACCACATGTCAACACAGTCTCAACCAATCAGCTGCCCCGGGTGGGATCATGTGCCCCCTGGATGCTGCCATCTTGTCACATGTGTCACGGTGACTGAGGACCACAAAGTCTGTTGCCGTTACATTTTTATCTCACATCAGTGTTGCCCTGTCGGCTTCCTTCCTTGTTTTGACTCTCTTGTGTGTGACACAGGAACTCCATCAAATCCAGAAAACAGCAGAAAACGAATCAGAAACAAAGAAAAAGGCAGAGAGAAAGAAAGAGGGCTCTCACTTTATGTTACAGCACAGTAGTAAGACGTAACAAGCCATACTTGGTATTGAATTAGACAAAAACTATATATATATATGTAATATGTTCTTCATTCAACAGTTGTAGACCCTTTATTAGACCATTTTTAGACTTTCTTTGAAGGCAATTAGAAACCTATTATAACAAGTGTACTGTAAACTAAAGTGTGTTATTTCCCTCTGTTTGACCCTTATTAGATTTTATTAGAGGTTAATTAGGGACACATTGCAACAGAACTGTACGTTAAACTAAAGTGTATTGTTCCACACTGTTTGACCCTTATTAGACTTTATTAGAGGCCTATTTTGGACCCTGATTACCCTCTAATAAAGTCCAATAAGGGTCTGATAAAGGGTTGAATACTGTCTAATAAAGAACATATTATTTCTTGTTTTTGTCTAAATCATTCGATTAATAGCCATGAACCTGACTTTCTTAGACCATGTGGTTTACACTAAGCGCCCTCCATTAATTTGTCATGTAATCGGTCACTGAGCCTTGTCGGATCATGTCCTGTAGTCTAGCTGCTTGGTAACAATTGACTGAGATGTACTGTATCACTGACACCGGCAACTTTCACTTTCCCGCCTCCTGTTACACCATTTCATTGCCTTCCAAAGTGGCTTGTGTGTGTGTGTGTGTGTGTGTGTGTGTGTGTGTGTGTGTGTGTGTGGCATATTGTTTATGAGGCGGTGAGCTGGGTTTGGTTTCCTGTCTTGGCTCAGCTATGAAACACTGAACACCTGCCTGTCTTACTGCTTAAGTGGTGTACCTGTCTTACCTGTTTTACATATCTCTCTGCTCTTCATTGTACCTATGTGCCATGTGAGGCAAAAGTTGGGAGTGAGGAGACAGCAAGATTAAGGAGGGGAGGCAGGAAGATAACATGGCTCCACCAGTGAGTAGGCAGGGTTGTTACATGTTATCAGGCTGCATCAGGACATCATCAAGAAGCCTTGCCTTCGACTTCCTCTATTTCTGCTTGCAAAGCAAACCATAAGCAGACTTGTGAAAGACGTTTTGTGGGCAGACAGTCTCATGTTTGTAGTGTACTGTAAATTAGTGACGCTTGTGTGTGTACTCATGTGTGTCAGGAAGAGAACGACATACAGAGAAGAAAGTCAGCTGGTGATCTAACATCTGAACAACATCCCAACACTGTCGGTAACACTGGCAACAGGCCCGTAGTGGGTCATCTTACACTTTTAATCGACATCTCAATATAAACCACTATATAAATGGATAAACAATCATCTGATGTTATTAAGTACCTCCAAAGTGTAGAGGATGTTGACATTCTCCAAACTGCAGACTTGACTTTCACTTCTCCCATGCAAAAACCGCTATCAGTTTAAACATGGTGAATACCAGTTTCACGTTTTTTTTTTCTGATGGTCACCTTTTTAAATACTGCCATGTCACAGGGTTTCCACGGGTCCTTTAAATGTCTTTAAAAGACTTGAAGCGGTATTCCACCCCAGAATGATAGTCCACTCAATATGTACTCACCCCTATGCCGATGTGAGGATGGGTGAAGATCTTTAGTTAACAAAACAATCCTGGAGTTTCAGCAGAAACCAGGGTTGCAGACAATGGCAGTGAATGGAGATAATATGAAAAAACGGATAAAATGTAAAAGAAAAAAAGAAAAAGAAAAAAAAGAACACAAAACAAACACAAAATGTCTCCAATTTCTTATAATTTTCATCATTAGCTTTTTTAGCTTCTAAACATTTAACATTATAAACATAAACATTAACATTTTTGTAGTTGTGAAACAGGTCTTGAATTGCATTCATAATGGTCTTAAACAGTCTTAAAATTTAACTTGTTAAAACCCACAGAAACCCTGTGTTAGTTGTCTTGTTTAATCTACATTGTGTTCTGAATGTTCTGTGATACGATCCTCATGATGTCTTCATTTGAACTTCCATCAGGGCCCGTTTGTTTGCTGCAGCCAGTGTTTACTAGTTCAGAAAAATGTGCCTGGAGTTGTTGCAACAATTACAGTCCCTCTTAAAAAACATCTGTGGTCCAGCCAGCCAAAAAATCCTCCCCAAGATTCCCCTCTAAATGTCCCTGCTCATTCTTCCTGTCATAAGATGTGGTTTTTAAAGAAACAGGCTTTTTTTATTCGCCTTTACATGATGGAGCACCATAAACGGTTATTTACAATAAAACAAAAGCAACAAAATTATTTCATTTTCAGAATCCACAACAATGCATGAACTGAATTGTTTGCTTCACCACATGTCTTGAATTGAGAGGTTTCTGTGAAAGAACAACATCTAAATCAATCAGTTATTGTGCCCTCAGGCCCCCCAGCAGTTCATCCAGCCACATCCCTGAAGAAACAGGCTATATACATTGAGTGTGATTTCCTCTCCTTTCTCTGCTCTGTCCCTGCAGCCTCTAGCACAGTGGTGGAGGCTGATGCCCAAAGATGCTGCCAAGATGCCAGAGAGTGCGTGGAAGCTGGTCTTCTACACCATGTCGTGGTCATACAGCACCTACCTGCTCTTCTTTACCTCCTACTCCTTTTTCCATGACCCGCCCTCCGTCTTCTACAGTAAGATACTCAGCAGAGATATTGTAATGTCATTAAAAGTTCATCCACTAGTCCTCTTTGGGATGTGTTGATTGAATGACTTGACTCTGTCTCGTATAATATTTTAAAAAAAAAACATTTAAAGGGATATTTTGGATTTTTTAAATTGGGGGTGTATGGGCCACTGCAGGAGTACAGGTGTACGTAGGTAAGCAATTTACTGCTGTGGACAGGGTCAGTATCAAAACATATTTTAGCCACTTACAAAAGCCCAACCTTAAAAAAATCTATATTAGTGAAAGTGTGCACAATATTTTGAATATTTTCACCGCTTTACCTTGCCATCAGACAGCCTTTTCCAACAGGAAAGTGCTGTTATATATGCCGAATATCACTCTGTCCAAACCAACCAGACTCCACCGGTAAAATCAGTCGTTTTACCTCACAGAACACAGAGTTGCTGGTCCACAGCTGCCTTGATCTGTTAGTTTGTTTGTGTTGTTGTGTGACTTAAATGAATCCGAACTAAACTTTTAAAACACTGAGATCACACAATAACACAAACAAACTAACAAATCAAGGCAGTGGTACATGAGCAACAAGGTAAAATCACCGTTTAAGCTAATGAAGTCTGGTTGAGTAAGAGAGAGAGGGACATTTGGCTTATCTAACAGTGGTTTCCCAATAGAAAAGGCTGTCTGACAGCATGGTATAGCTGTGAAAATATTCTAAATATAGCATACAGTTAAACTAATATTGATTTTTTTTTTTAAGTGTGGCTTTTTTTAAGTGGCTAACACTGTTTTGCTGATGACCCTGTCCACAGCATTGCGTTACCTAGCTTCCTCCACCTAGACTCCTGCTACTGTCTCCAAACTGGTGGCATACAGTAGGTGATACACTGAATGGCTACATACCTCATACAACCCCACTTCAAATACTCCTAAAACTAAACTATTCCTTAAATGGTTTATATAATCTCTCTTGAACTGAAATTAAATTTACTCCTTGTAAGGACTTTCAGTGTTTGAAGTTGGTCTGTATTATAGAAATGTTGAACTCTAAACTCTACTAAAAAAGTGTTTTTAATAGTACTGTAACAGAGTCAGTTTCTTACCTAACTGCTCAGGGTAGATAAGGAGCTGAAGTCATTTTAATCTAATGAAGCAGCAGGCAGTGTGGCCTAATCCTATAGAGACTCTGTGGGGGTAAAATGCCACTTTGAGTATTCAAATAGAGAGGTATTTCAGGCTGTGCATACAGGATGTGCAGCTTGGTGCTTCATGCATATGCTGAGCTTTGAAGTGATCGCTCTTTCCTGTTAATGAATCGTCGGTGATGCTGTTATTGACACAAAACTTTATTCATTTGGTTCATTATTATTATTGGTCTGACAGTAAGAGTAGAAAGTCCAAGCTGTTTTCTTTTTGTAGTTGTCAAAAGGCCAGAAATCATATAACAACAATCCACAGGACAGAATGCATTGACTTTCACATTTAAAATAAATTATCTGCATAATTGTACCTAATGGACAATAGAGTCATGACATGACTATCTCCTTTTCTCTAATGGAGGATAGATGTGTAATGGGGATTCAACTTATAATCCAGAGAGGTCTTTTATAGTCTCTCGTCTTCTTCCTTCAGACATGGAGGTGTCAGGGCTCTGATCCAACTCCCAACGCTCTGAGTGGAGGTAGCAAAGGCTGCTTGACAGCGCCAGGTTCATCTTTAATAGCTGCATCACCGCTAATAGCTGTCAGCCCGAGATGTGTACAGGCAGTGTAATGTGGCTGGACTGTTAGGTAGGGAGGTAAAGAGAAAGAGTGGGAGATGTAAAGCTAAAAATGAGGAGATGAGAATTTGGGAAATGAGGAGAAGTCAAAGTAACACAGTAGCAGAGGCGAGGAGGGGCAGATTGTCTGTGTTCTGAAGAAAAATGAGGAGAAAAAAGCTTCAGTCTCCAGGAGGGATTAAAAAAAAGTCTCCAGTTCCCATGCCTCCCCTTGGCAGCTCCTCTGTTGTGATCCATCTAGCAGCCTTCTTCTCAATGTTTAATGACGGAAGAACCAATCAATAAACATTACACAAGCCCCGAACGTAACCCCATCCCACTAGAGACAAACCTTACTCAAACATTGGAGGAGAAAGTTTCCGTCCAACATCTGATAGGTTTCTGAGACATGAGCTAGCCTAGAGGCCTTAACATACATTTGGCCTGTTTTGCCTGCGGTACTCTAGAAACCCTCTTTAATTCTCCTGAGGTTAAACCTGATCCCTCCAGCCTCCTCCCCATACTAACTACCCCAGCTGACCCTACACATCTGGTATCCCCCCCTTCGGAAGTCACTGTATATAGCTCAGTATGTGGGGATACTGGTTGTACAGAATTTGGAATGATCCTGCTGTATATACAACATATTCATCATCTAAACCAGATGAATCCTCTATTACATATCTCTAAGTCTCTCTAAGTTGGACCGTTTTAGTAAGGCACATTAGTGGTATGTCTTTAAATTAAAGAGACGTGCCTTTAAATTTAAGTTTGGACAAACCTAGTAAAAAGTGTAATGGTAAAGCAGGAGATGAATGAATTGTAAAATTGAACATTTATAAAAAATACGTTTTGCAAACTCATTAAAACAGAATAATAAAATAAGATAATTGTCACGTTAAACACTGAATCAATTTATGGTTCAAGTTGTGTATTGAATTTCAGTTTAATGCTTTATTCACCTTAAAGATTTTATTCATGTCTCCACAGTCGCTTGAAAGTCATGTCTTCTTAACACTTGCTGACAGCCAACTGCCTCCTTCACTTGAGCTTGTACTGATAAGCACTGAGCCTTGAGTAAACAGGCTTTGTGTCTTGCCTGTTTTCAACTTTGTGATTGTTATGATACAATCACCTCCCTCTGTTTTATTGTGTGAACAGTAGTGTGAGACACCCATCTACAAACTACAAGGAAAGGGATAAAGAAGACAACACTATGACAATACATGAGACAAAAACTCTCAGGGAGTCCATGCCTCTGCCAAAGCCTGCAAAACTCTCTAAATCTATTTTAATAATACACTTAATAATAACTTTTAATTTTTTATCTGCCTAAGGGTTCAGATCTGTATCAAAATGATGAATGCCTGAAGATCATCGTTTTTGGAAAGTGCAAGAACTGTGTATATGGATTGGTTGTCTACAGTTTGAAACAGTTAGACTTGCTTATTTAGTTATGGCTATTAAATTTGTCATATTGCTGTAGTGCCACCTATAGACAGAATGACATCAAATTTATTTATAGCTGCTTGTGTGAAATAGGCCACAATAAAATGGTATGACAGGCTCATCAACATCTTTGATTATATAGCACAGGGATGTAAAACAAAATGAAAGTTGTTGTCTCTTCATGCTACACAATGAGCATATATACAAATAATTCATAAATACTTGTATACATGTATACACTCAGGAAATAATTCTGTGGCGCATTTTTTTGAATATGTGTTTGATGGAATGTAAACAACAGCAACAAGAAAGTAATGATAATATGGTCAACAACTTAACATTAACAATTCAACATCTTGGCAATATTGTTCATCCACTTTGACTACATGTAGGCATCGCTGATGTTAACACAGTCCACCTCACCTTGTCATGCCAGAGTTCTACTATCTTTGAAAATGACCTCTATGGGGTGGACGTTTAACTCAGTTCATAGAGCGTCCGACCCATGTATGGACGCTATTAGTCCTCTGCACCGGCCGCTGGTTCAACTCCCGCCTGCGGCCCTTTGCTCTGTGTCATCCCCTCTCTCTCTGCCCCGTTTCATGTCTATTCTCCAGCTGCCCTGTCGATAAAGGCAAAAATGGCCAGAAAAAAAAAAAAAGAAAGAAAATTACCTCTACAAAGTTCAACTTTTGGATGAAATTTTGCGGGAAAATTGATGAAAAAACATATTATAATGTGCTTTACTAATAGACACATAAGGGCCTTATTGTATCCAGAAGTATGCACCAAAAGCCAGCAACTGTTAAAGCCCATGGGAAAAATTTTCACCAAATTTTAATTGTAACCTTAATTAAGGAAGATGACTGAAATCATGACATCATCAATGTGCTCTCAGGCCCTGACCTCTCCTTTCATGTCCTGTTTGTTTGTGCAGACTGGAAGAGTGGTATGTCAGTGCCTGCAGACATCGCCATAGCCTACCTGATCCAGGGCAGCTTCTACGGCCACTCCATCTATGCTACAGTCTACATGGACGCATGGAGGAAGGACTCAGCTGTCATGGTGGTGCACCACATCATCACGTTGGCGCTTATTTGTTTCTCCTATGCCTTCAGGTATTTTTGTCATGTCTCATGTCTTGTCAAGTCTAACAAGATCAACTTTTGACCCTGATAGGTGTTGGATTCAGCAAGTGTTCTGTCTGATCATTATTTTTATTATTATTGCTGATTATTATTATGACACACATGAGTCATGTGTATGATGGACTACAATCTGGTCATTGTAGTTCATTAACACGCTTTCAAAGCCAGGCAGTAGTGAAAGGCACCCCAAATAAATCCCAAATAGATGAAAAATGCTTGGTTTGTTGCAACGGTTCTCACAGTTCATCAAAAATTAGATTTTTTCTGTATGTCTTCAAAATGAATTGCATTATATTTTATTTTACTTTTGCAGACTTTATTGACTGACATTATCAAGTTTACAATTACAGTTTCACTAAACAAGTTTGGAAAGGCTGCTGGTTTGATTCTTTACAGTGCACAAAAACATTGACAGATGCCTTCTTGTACAGGACTTGTACTAAAAAACAAGCTGAAATATATATAAACATACTGTACTGTATGTTCCCTGCCTCCCAGATACCACAACGTAGGGATTCTGGTGTTGTTCCTCCATGACATCAATGACATCCAGCTAGAGTTCACCAAGCTCAACGTCTACTTGAAGTCCAGAGGAGGAGGCTATTACCTGCTCAACGACGTGCTGTCCAACATGGGCTCTGTCAGCTTCAGCATCACTTGGTAAGACTCTACAAACACACACACACACTTTGGCTGTATTCACAGCAAAACAGGTGTTGCAACAATTAGTACAGGGTTGTGCAGCGGTATGTTTTTTTTTATTTGTGCTCAGAGCGCTCACTCTGTATAGCTTGCTCAACCACCACTGTGCTTTTTGGTTTTCGCTATTTTGCAGCATAGACTGCAAGCTAGATGCAGTCATCAAAGCTGGCACACATGCTGTTCTATCATCGTTTGGTCCATGAACTCTGCCTGGATTGCGCCCAGTTTCAGTTAAACTTCAGGCTGTCTGTGGAGCGGTGTGATCGCTGGCTTACGTGATTGGCCACCACGACGTGGCATTGGGTTGCTTTTCTCCAAATATTGACTCTGCTTTTCACTGCAGAGCCGCTGTGTTTTTGTTTTGTTTTTTGTTCATTTTTTTGGCATCCCCTGCAATCTAGGGATGGGCAATACCGACTTTTAAAGTTTGATAAGATACAGATATTTTTTAAATGAGTATGCAATTTTTAAAAGTAATGACTGATTTGTAGAAGAAAAAAGGATTGGAAAATCACAAGACACATATCAACCATTAATAATAAAAGTGTTTCCTCTCTTTGTGGTTGTATGAACTCTCACAAGTTTGATGCAGTAGTGAGTGACTGTCCACAGCTGCACGCTTGGTTCTCATGTCTCATAGGTTTCCACAGTCATGTGACCGAGGTCAGCTAAATAAAAACCCTCCCAAATGAATGTGAGGACCAGAGTTTTCGCTGCAATGCCTGATTTGGTCTGAATACAGCCTTAGACTAATCTTTTGCCTCTCCTCTTGTCTCATTTGTTCTTTGTGACAGTTTAATGTTTTGTTGTCTTGACAGCTTCATATTTTTTCTGTCTGGTT
>JAJHUR010093330.1:0-34498 GCA_027495735.1 Lutjanus campechanus
ACAAACCCGGCCACCAGGCGCTCGCCTGCGAGCCCCAACCCCAGGCCTGGCTCCAGGGTGGGGCCCCGGTGACGCCAATCCGGGCGACGTAAGCTTCCTCGTTTGTTCTGTAGTCATCAGGGGCTTTGGAACTGCTCTTAGTCTGACCTGTCACCTAGGACCTGTTTGCCTTGGGAGACCCTACCAGGGGCAATGTGCCCCAGACAACATAGCTCCTAGGATCATTCAAGTACTCAAACTCCTCCACCACGATAAGGTGGCGGTTCAAGGAGGAGATTAATGAAAAATTGAAAATGTAAATGTCAAATTACACTGGAACTGTGCTTTGATAAAGAATCATCTAATGAGCATTTTTCCATGCAGGGTTACTGTGGGTGTGTGTGTGTGTCTGATTGATGCTGGCATATCCTTCCAGACATGAACCGACTCTCTGTCTCTCTCCCTCTTCAGGCTCAGGTCTGCCTGGCCTCAGTCTACTCTCAGGAGCCGGTGAGAGACGGGAGCAAGTCTGTCCACTACCTGAAGATGGCAGCAGAGTGCGGCGTGAGTGGCCTTCTAGATGCTTCTAGAGTTTTATTTGTGGCTTTATTGCTCAGGTTTCACCTCCCCTTCCAGTGAACCATCTCAGTCATCCTGCATTAGGAAACAGAGTATCCCCACCATCCTTCTGCTCATATTCACAGCTTATTTGTAAACATCACTATTTAGATGGTTCTGCAACTTTCTGCTACAGTTGTATTGAAGTAATACTATCACTTACTCTCGCTATAAATCACTTCAGAGGTACAGTCCCAGTGTTGTTGTTTTAATTGTTTTAATAGTGACATCCTCACTCCTCTGCTTGTACCACTATGTCTGTTTAAAGTTCCAGGTGTCAGTTTTTAATGACAGAAACAAAACTCACCCAAAATGTCTTGGCTCATCTTTCCACTGTTCAATAATCACCAGCTCTGGTTTTGTTGAAATAAAACCTTAATTCTTTGAGGTAGACGTGAAAATATTCTGGCTGTAGATGCCATTTCTCCCCACTAATGATGATCTTTGATGTCTGACCTAACTCTCGCTCCTCTCCTGATATTTTCATATCTAATGCCATGAATTTAGGGAATTTTGGGTTTATTTCAACCAAACCAGAGTTGATGAATGTTGGAGGGGTAGAAAGATGAGCCAGGGTGTTTTTGGTGAGTTTTTTTTCCAGTTTCTGTTGAGTCTGAGGGAAGGTGACAATGACGATGTTAAAATGATCTTTTTGTAAAGGGAATCTGGGGAGAGCAAAACAATGGTTGTTTTTTAGGTATAGTGAACCTTTTCATAATGTTGTCAGACACTGAGAATAACAATCTGGGCCTGTCAGTGGGAAAAACAATCACTTGTAATACTGTGTAGTATTTGACCGAACGCCGTTACCCGGAGGGATTGCATTCTAGCTTAGTTTCCCCTCTGCCAGAGTCCCTTTGCAAAACTGTCATTTTACCACCATCATTATCATATTCATTCAAACTAGACAGAAACAAGATTAAACTCACCAAAAACACCTTTACTCATCTGTTCCAACAATCATCAATTCTGGTTTGGTCGAAATAAATTCTTTATGCACTGCATTGGATGTGAAAATTTGCCAGCTGCAGCAGTCTCACTCGCTACTGGACCAGTTTGAAAAAATGTTGCCTGGTTGGGCAAGTGGGTCAGAAGTCAAGATTTACTTGCTCCTGCACAAATTATTTGAGCGAATATTAAATAACAACAGAGACTAAAGTTAATTGTCACGATTAATCTAGTCTATGGTGATGCCTTATTTTTTGTTTAAAACCTGAAGATACTGTCAGTTTAATGTGATAAAAAATGGAAAAAACGGAGAAATCTCCTTTTTTGAGAAGCTGAAAACAGCATTTTCTGCCATTTTGCATGAAAAACTTATCAGCTATCAAAATAATATAATTATTTTTGCCATATTTACTTGGCCTACATGGTATTTTACTTCCCCTGAGCAAGCAGGCAATCCTTGTTTTTGAGCTCTGATTTAGTTTCTTAGACATAAAAACATGGGGAAATAGGGTTCAGGTTGAAAAATACTTAAGTTACCCTTCAAGTTGCCTGCATGTCTCTGCACAAAGGGCACCAAGTTACATTCTTGAACAACAGAAGATTGTTGTTGGAGATTAAAAAGCCAAAATCCTGTTTATTTTTGCTCATGTATGCAGGATGACACCGCACTGCTGTTCCTGGGTGAGTGTTTTGAGAGCGGCTTTGGGGTGCAGCAGAATTTGAGCACAGCGATTGAATATTACAAAGAAGCTGCTCGAGCAGGCAACAAGAAGGCAAAGCACTTACTGAAGGCTCCTAATGGCACAGACAGTAAGGGTAAGCACACGTGTCTGTTAGTCATTAGATTTTGTGCATTTGTAGTGATGGCACTGCATATGATAATCTAATAATGAGCCAAGACAGCAGTGATAATATCTCTGTTGTCCTCTCCTCTTCAGCAGAAGACGCAGTGTTGCGCTCCATCCGTTCAGCTCCATGTTTCTCTCCTGCTGACCGTTGCCTCCAGCAGTTACTCTCCTCTCTGGCCAGTCGTGCCCACCCCTCCACCAGTCATCCCGTCACCCTTCCCCACCTGCCTCACTCCTGGAGCACTGGGAGCCTGTGTGTTCCCCCGACACTGTCCTCCACGCCTCTTCACCTCCATCCCCAAAATACTGAGGGAGGAACATGCCAGTGGACTGTAGGGATAGGATAGTTAAGCCTGAGCCATCACCGGCCAAACTTAGGAATGTATTTGATGGTGTGAATGTATTTTCACCAGAGGGGAAAGGTCAAAGTGTGTTAGGTGTGTGTGAAAATTGTGAAAAAGTCTGCACTAGATTAGATTTTATACTTGTGAGTGTTTAAGATTTTTTTTATAAGTCTGAAAGAGTTGTTAGATTCAAGGTCTTATCAAGGTCAAAATTATGCATGGAAGCTTTTTTTTATTTTTTTCTATACAGTCCAATGTTTTTTGTAATATAAGTTCTCCTCTGAATAAGAAAATGTGATCTAGGTGCCTTTGGGTGGGATGAGTCTTATTTCTCTCCCTACTAATGAGGGATTAATGACATAAAAAGGTGTGTTATAATGTCATCCCCTGCTAACTGTACTGCAGGTTCACAGCTCTGAAACTGAAAAAGCGCTTTACTTTAGTGTCATACGTTAAACTTCAATAATACAACGTCTAAATAAGTCGAGTATATTTCATTGTTATCTGTTGCAAAAAGAACAACTTCAACATAATTTCATGTTTCACGACAGTCCAACCTGTCAACTATATACATGCCAAAGTGAATTATGATGCACTGTGAGGATAATGTTCTACTGTTATACGCACAAGTTAAATAATAAAACCCTGAAAAGCTGTTTTGTGGCTGCGGTTATTTTGTAATTACCATAAAAATTCACAGATCAGCAAACAATGTTATTAAATACTAATACAAAACTAAAAACTTAAATTAGGTGTGAAAACAAACTTCTAAAAACTAGATTAAAAAAAAACTGTACAAAACTAAAATAAAATGCACAGACAAGAAATGTCTTTAGTTTTTTTTTTAAGTCAGTTTGGTGAAATCTGTCAACACAACAGCTATAACGAGCAAAACCACACTGGAAACCGACTGAAACTAAACTGAATGAGAACAAAAATTAAAAAAGACAAAAATAATAAAGACTAATGAAAAATGGAAAACTATAATAACCCTATAAGCAAAAACAGTAGTTTAAGGAGCACTGAGTATTGTGATATGTCTTTATTCATAAACCCTTTAATGATGCAGTAGGGTAGACTGGGGAGTGTTGTAACACTGGGCTAGTTGCAACACTTGTCAGTTTAGCCAATCAGAAAAGAGCTGATGTGAATGTCAATCAATGAATATGGTACACGCCCATTTACATTTCCTTTGAGCTCACAGGTGAAGTTGGGTGTCTTTGTGAGCAACAGCGTGGATTTTACGACCAAAAAAACTGATTAAGAAAGTAATTTTTTTTTGCCCAGCATCATTGTATTGTGGATACTGTGGTTCAACTTAAATAACCTAAAGTAGCAGTTTCTCTAGTTTTATTTCATGCTTTGCATTCATGCTGCCTTTATATGACCTACATAAGCTAATGAGACCATCAATGAGAAGATTAGCTGTTTGTCACTATTCTCTTACATATTCACAGGCTAACTTAGTGAGTGGCCCAGGTAAAAAGGAAGAATTTTTATTGAGACAATTTTATTTTTGACGACATATTTTGTGGTTATGGCAGTGGAAACACCTTCTGTCCACAAGGGCGTCCAAAATCAACAAAATATGAAAGTTACTTGTAGTAGCTTCATAATGGGCCCACATAGCCCGCAGACCAGGGGGCAGCCATCTACATTTGACACAATTGTGACAGTCATTAAACCATTGTTGTAACACATGAACATTCAGGAATATAGTCCACACACAAGTTGTTTTTGACGATGCACACTAACTCATAGGGTGTTTTACATTAGGTATGATTGATTTGTACCATACCAGAGTACAGTTGCCCCCCTCATCCTCTCCTCTGCTAGTGAGCATTCACTCAAGAAATGTTCCGTTCCCAAGCACACTAGTGTACTTTGACACACAAATCAGTGACTGCCATTTGCAAGATCACAGATGTCAAACAATGGCGTGTTAATGTTTTGGAGACGCTGTCAACAACAACACTCTCGCCTGCCTTCCTGCATCTTCCTCTATCGCCTTGCAGCTCAGAGGATGAGATGGGCCCACTTCCGTGTTTTGGTCCAGTTGCATTCACTCCTGATGCAAACCGTGCACGCACAAACCATGGTGCAGACTAAATTTCAAACAGACTCGGGCACGGATCGACAAACCATGCCCCAGTGTTCACACTTATCAAACAAACTGAACTTTAAGGTCAAGTGTGATCTGTGCCCAGGTCCCTAGTGTGAAAGCCCCCCAAATCTCTGATTGTGTTGTAGATATCCAATTTAGTTATATTTGTACTATACTGTTTAACAAAGTTTAAGAGATCTAGCAGGAACAACCACTAAGCTACTGATGCTCAAACAAAAATTGTTACAATCATCCCTGGTCTCCCCTACTCACTCTGGAAAGTAGCTGAAACTAACCTGAAGTGAAAACAAAAAAGAAAAACAAACAAAATAAAAAATAAAACTATAATAACTGTGAGTAAAAACATCAGTACAAGGAGCAGCGAGTATTGTAATCCGTCTGTATTCAAATTATTTTAATTGAGCGGAATTTAAGTGTATTCTGGAGTGTATATTCTTCTCTCTGTATGGTAATAAGTTTACAGATGGCAACATCACTAGTTTTGGGACCACTTTGAGTCAATTCTCATACAATATTTATCAAAAGAGAACTAAAGTGTGTTTCAGGGACAGATTATGTGTAGCACTATAAGAATAAACCATTCATATTTACTCAGACTCCCGCATGACGTAAGACCCCGATGATGTGTGATTTCATTACCTGAGTTGCAAAATAACACCGGTAGATTTATTATGGTTGCGTCCCCTCCGTGCGCCGAGCGTGCTGCGTCCTGCGTTCTGATTGGCCGGCTGGGTGTGAGGGAGCTCCACAGCGCCGCCGCGCCGCTCCGGGCTCCTCTGGCGCAGAGTGAAAGCGCAGCTTGGCCGCCAGGCAGCGAGCACCGAGCCGGGCTGGGAGGGCAGAGGATGTGATGTGATCCAATACGGGCGGCCGGCTGCAGCTACGGGGCGGACTGGCACTTTTAAAAGCGACTGTCGACCTCGGCCCTGCTCACTATACTGTGTCTGTGTGTGAGAGAGTGTGTGTGAGTGTGTGTCGTCGTGGGAGCGGAGGCGCAGAAGCCCGGAGGCTGACCGAGCAGCGGTGAGTGGATGTAAATAGATGCTCTCGATGGGATGCGCTCCCCTCCCAGTGCGGCGCTGCTGCTGCTGCTGCTGGTGGTGGTGGTGGTGATGGTGATGGTGCTGGAGATTTACTGCGTCTCACATATCGACAGCTTTGCTTCCGCAATATTGGCAACTCCACCTATGAATCCTCGGCGATATGGTGGATAAAAGATGATCTAACGCTGTTTGTGATACATCAGTGAAGGAGTTTATTGAGGTGGCTGCAAGAAACGAGGGGCTAGGATACTCCACCCATGACATCATCGACTTTTTCAAGTTCATTTCCTCCCCAGCTCCTGCTTTCATCTGTTGCATTTCATTTGTGAGGCAGTGGGTGCAGTTCAGAGTTGAGGAGAGGGGCCTGCCATTACAGGGAGCAAGTTGATCGAGGATGGTTTCCTCTGACAGGCCGAGATCTCTGTCAATATCTGATGGAGTGATAGGACACCAATCTTTCTCTTTAGTGTGACCTTCAAGTGAAAACACTCCTGCCTGTAAATCTGTGTACAAGGTGAGCAGACAGTATAAACAGCCTGAGCAGATAAAGATCCTGTTTTGACACTTTGGTCTCAGAAATAGAGAGGGAACGTTGTGTTTTGCCAACAGGTTTTATTTTTAATCATCCTATTCTCACCATGCGAGTAAATCTGCAAGTGATGATGTGACTTGTATATCTGCTTTTTTTTTCTCATAAATTTTAAATTTATCTGCAATTTATACTGTAATGCAGGCAACTGTAGACGACACACAGGGAAGAGCAGCAACAAGACAAAAAGCAGAACATACTACTTTAAATGCATGATATGCAACAACAATGCATCTATCATATATAACAATGTATAAACTCAAAGAAACACAATTCTTTGAAATCACCACTTTTGACCCACAAAATGTGTGTGGTGGTGTCTGCAGAGCCCTGCCCTCTGCCTGTATGTTCTTGTCCATTTGCTGTGCTCAGGGCCCAAAATGTCATTATTTAACATCCTGGTATCTTTCTGGTGTATTTACAAACAGGTCCGACAAATCCTACTGATTCTAGATTTAATGAGATGTAATTGATTAATTAGTAGAAATGTTTTATTCTGTCCCGTGACCAGCTGTTAAAATCTCGTGCATCTCATCGTGAATGACCTCTCTCTGCTGTTGCACAGAGCACAACAGATTTATTGAGGACAACAGTTTAACTGCCTCTGTGTGTGTGTGTGTGTGTGTGTGTGTTGACTGTGCCCCACTGTCCTGCAAACTGCTGTGTCATTCTCCTCGCTTTCTCCCTCTAATAACCATCCTCTTCTCCTCCTCCCCACTCTCCTCCTCGCCCCACTTTGTTAAACTAATGGAGGTCTGGCTGCATTGTTGGGGGAGGTAAAGAGAAAGTAAAGGTTCCTATCTTTGTCTAGATAATCCAGTTTGTCTGCAGCTCAGATGTTATTTTATAAAGAACAGAAGAAAAGGGACAATGGGGAGTAGAAATGCTGTTTGTTTATTATTCCTTGTCAGCTTTTGGGGGTTGTGTCAGGATGTGTAATTTGTCCTCTGAGTCATGCAACATATTTGCTGTGATTTTCAGCTTCAGTGGCTCAAGGCACAATTTGTAGCTGGCAGGTGGAAAGCTTATATCTCCAGCTTTTAGCTTGGTATCAATGCAATTTGGAAGTGTTCCTATTTTGAAAGGTTTTTCATAAGCCCCAAAACAGACAACAGGATAGTCCATTAGTTAAGACAGGTAACATAAAAAATGGAGTTACAAGGTATTTATAAAATATAAATGCAACACGTTTGTTTTTGCTCACATTTTTCATGAGCTGAACTAAAAGATCTAAAACTTCTGTGAACACAAAGGTTTTTCCGCCCTATTCTGCCTCTGATTGGCTTTCCCTGATATTCTTACCCTAACCCTAACCAATTACTTCTCATGCCTAAACCTAACCAACACAACCACCAAGTTCTAGCCAATCAGAGGCAAAGTAGGGCGGGTCATGACTTTGCCCTCCTGGGAAAAATTATTTGGTGTCTGTAGACTTACATGAAATAGCTATTGTTCTATGAAAAGTAGCCATTGTTCAGTGCCTACCAGATTTAGATTTAAATTAGATTTTATTTTGAATATGTTAAAAGTGTAGAAGTACAAGAAAAAACACGAAACGTTCAGCAGAAATAATTCAAGTCCGAAAAGGAATAGCAAAGAAAGCGAATACTTATCAAGTCCTACCGTTTTTTTAATATTTCATCAATAAACTATCTGAAATGCTTGAGTGTTCACGCTTTTAGTCCCAATTTTCACTAAACTTAGCTCAATCAATCAATGAATGTAAGAAAACATTCATAACACAGCAAGAGCAAATAAGCAGGATAAAATAAACATCACAGCACAAATCAAAATCATCCTCCACATCCTGTCCTCAGTTCGGACTTTGTCTAGTTCCCCTCTCCAATCATCCGTCCCATATGCATTCAGTATTTTTAAACATTCTTTTAAATGTATTTAATGCCGGACATTTTAAACTCATCGTCACAGTTATTTTATAGAGTAATTGTTTTGATCGTAATGCAGTGGCTTTTATCGTTGGTCCTCACTCGTTGCTGCTTGAACATAAAAATTTCTCTCAAATCTTGTTGACTTTTTCTCATGTAAAACAGCTTCTGATTTCTATGATTTTTTTTTTTGCTTCATACATGATTTGACTCATTTTGAAATCAAGCAGGTCTTTAAATTTTGGTGCTTTTAAATTGATAAAGAGTGGGTTCGTGGGTTCTCTGCAGGAGGTTTTAATAACAATTTTTATGGCTCTTAAGGATGAATATTGGATTAGTGTTTGTTTTGTATGTATTTCCCTACACTTTCACACAGTATGTTAGGTAGGGTAAGATCAGAATAAGGTATACAATGAAGAATAATTTAATTTAATACATTTATTTTCGAGATAAAGCTGCACATTTTAGAGTGACCTTTTATTGTGTCCAATCCGAGGCACACCTGTTCAATAATCCTGCTGTTTAATCAGCATACGCCACACCTGTCAGGTGGCTGGATTATCTTGGCAAAGGAGGAGTGCACGCTAACACAGATTTTAACAAATTTGTGAACAAAACAAAATAACAATTTTTTACTTAAGCTCATGACAAATAGGAGCAAAGACTTAAGTGTTGCATTTATATTTTTGTTGAGTATTTATGACGGTGGTGATAAGCATTGCTGTTTGAGAGCAGCTTCTGAGGCCGTGCAGTTCAGTGCAGGTAGTTTGTACCTGTTGACAGTGTCTGAGTCAGAGGCCTGCAGCGTGAGCAGCAGATTCAGCAGAAACAGGTTGTTGTGGTTGTCTGGCTCAGTGACAGAGGGACAACAAAACAGCCACCCAGGGAGACGGGAGCCGATAGGGGCCCCACATGAACAAAGTGCACTGCCCAGAGATTCTGCTTTCTCCAAACTCCTGCCTCTGTCTTTTCCCAAGATCTTATCGTGCTTTAAAATCTGCTGCGTTTATATTTTCCATGTTTCTGAGAAAAGGCACTGATGATGACTGCAGCATTGTTTGTGATGTGTGTGTGTGTGTGTGATTGTGTGACAGGATGTTTATACATTATGCTTGCGTGTCTGAACATGTTTTTCTACCTGTGTTCAGCTGTTAATTCAACAGGGTTATAGCCAAATTAAATCTTTCAGAAACAGAAGTGACAGTAATGCTGTGTCTTAAGATCATAATGATTCCCTGCTACTGTCTTTGTTGCCATCCGTCCGTCTGTATTCAGCATCACAGGGCTGATCCACCCAGAGATAAAAGAGGCACGGCTAGCTAGTTAGCAGGAGCTGACTGCCACTTCTCCTCCCCACAGACGGGCTTACTGCTCAGCCCCGGCTTTGAATGTCAGTCCTGGATGAATACATTGAGGGTCTGACTCACTCTCAATATCATGCAAATCCAGCTTCATGACTTTGATGCAGTGTTTTTTAACACTTCAACACCGACGACACCTTATGTGTAAAAAGGGGCGTGAGGCTAGAAAATAATCTGCACCATCGTGTGTGTCGATAAAAGCCCTCGAGACTATCTGAGCTGCAGCCAGAGAGAGAAGAGATCAAGATGTTTTATCAGAGAACATCAGAGAAATGCAAATGAGTGACACAGTACTGAACGTCTCAACTTGATGATGTCACCCCTCTGTGATGATGTCAGAGATGGCTGGAGAGATATAGAGAAAAACACCTGAAAAATGCCTGAAATAGCAAAAAAGTGTATATTATATTATATTATATTATATTATATTATATTATATTATATTATATTATATTTATTGTTATTTGTATTATTATTATTTTTGTAACATGGTAGTTTGGTAGAACATACAAGCAGAGAAGCTTTTAAAAATATACTGACCCAGTGACCAGCCATTAGTCAGCCAGCGTAAGAGAGGCTTTCAACCACAAGCAGAATCAGCATGACTGTACTCTGACTGACTCAGGGAAAATAGACAGTGAGGAGCACCTCCATCAATAATCTAACATAATGTTAACATTAGGGCTCTGAAGATGATATGTGAGGTCATGTTTAAGTTTCAAAATCATAAAGAACTCAGTAAGAACAGTAAGTTTTGCAACTGTCTTCGTTGTTATTATCATTATTATCCAGAAGAATGTCACATTAAGAATCTACTTATTATGACATATTTACCTTATTTAATTTAATAGAAATTTATTTGAAGTTTTTGTTAATTTGACAGACACGATGCGCAGCTATAGGCTCATTTTCATCTGAAGTCCCTGAGCAGGAAATAGAGAACAACATCTCTGCTCATTTATGTTAAGATCTACGTGCCATGACATAGCATGTCATGGCAATGAAGCTCAATTAATTAAAATTAACATGATTCACTGCTAAAGTGTCAGATGAAGCGGAGCCTGACTGATACATTGGCCAGGCTGATGAATTGGCTGATATTAGCTTGTCACAGAAGTACTGCATCAGTATCAATCCCACATATATGTCTGCCAGCAAGTAGTAATGAATTGTAGCATAGAAATGCAAAAAGCTTTAAAAACATTTAGGTTGATTTATGTCGGGGCATTAATTAGCCACATAGCTGCTGTAGCTACACAGTAGTACTTCACTGTAAATCTTCTGCTGCTTACTGCGATCCTCCGCTCCCCAAAGTCAGTGAAGGAACATCACAACTGCACAGAAATGGCACAGCAGCAGTCTCAGTAATAATATGATATATGTATATGTCTAAATCATTATGATGGAGACTTTATACATGTTATATTATAATGATAATTTAATGTATGTCCTTTGTGTTATGTAAAATTGTCCTTAACTGTACTGTCACACAAACATAAGTCATCTTGATGTATTTCTAGTTCTATACTGTAAGTGCATTGTAGCTCACTGTTGTTCTGTATCACAAATTTATTTAAACATTGTTACTGTTATTTAAACAGTACCATTTAAACATTGGTACTGTTGTGAGTATAATTAAAGCACAATGCAGCCTGATCATGTATGACACATTTAAGTTTCCAGATGTTTGTTGTCACTGTAGTTATACCAGTACAATCGTGTGAAAAACTTTTGCTTGGATTCTCCATTAGGCAGCAAATTAAGTAATAAAAAACAGAAGAAAAAATAAGTAATAAAATATAAAAATTACAATAAAATATGCATTTATAAAATAAAATATATAATAATAAAATAAAATATGATGTAAGATGACAAATGTAGAACAATAAATATAAAAAACAGTAGAAAGGTTGCATACAGTTTTTGTAGAGTATTGCACAGAGATTGGATGGCTGTGTGTGTGAGAGTGTGTTGTGTTTGTATCAGGGGGTATGCGGGTAATGTTATACGCTTATGTAAACAAAACAGACAAAAAAACACTGGTATCAGCCTAAAGAAATCCAGTATCAGTTGTGGCTATGTTGTGTAACACATCAGGCTTGGAGCTGGGCGATATGGAAATCAAATATCACAATATTTTGACTAAATACCTTGATATCGTTTAATGATATTGCATAAGTGTCGTAGGGATGACGATTGGTGCTTTCACAAAATATTAATGCTATGAGATTTTTGTCACCAGTAACGTGAATATAAAAGCTAAAAAGGTAAAGGCAAATAAACAACAACACTCTGGTAAGGTCAGAAAATCACTTTAGTGTAAATGCAGCCTTTAAAACCAGGAAAAGACAACACTTATACTATATCATGATATAATGATATCCAAACAATAAGATGATATTTAGACTCACATCAGAATATAGATATAATGTCAATATATTGCCCAGGCCTCCCCTGATCACATATGATACATCCATCTAGACCTAGAGAGAGAGACAGAGTACATACATTGTATTATCTGATTTTTTACAGTCTCTAATATCAACATTTGTAGCATCCTCAAAAATCAGTAGGATTTTATTGTGTAGCACATCAGGTTACACACTGTTACATGACCTCTGACAGTATGTCTCTTCTCTCCTCAGCTCTATCAGACCATCTGTAATTCCAGTCAGCCATGATGTCAGTACAAACTCCTCCTCTTTCCCGCTCTGGCTCCTCCCCCTCTAATGTGGGTCTAGCCAATCGCGGCGCCCCCTCCACCACCCCTCCAACCTCCCTCAGCCTTCGCTCATCCTACAACCAGCTGCTTGGGCGAGACGTCATCAAGGAGTCCATGGAAACAGGAAGTTCGGCCACTTTGCCCAAGAGCCGTCAGAGATACGCAATGACAAGTGTGCGGAGCGCCATGGGGATCAGTGACAACTTGTCGTCTAAAAACCAACCTGTAACCAGAGGGAGGGGTCTCCCCACAAAGTCCTCCTCAAGTTCTGCCCTTTACTCCTCCTCTTCTTCCTCCTCGCTGTTTAACACAACCAACCCGAAACTAGCCAAGAATGGGGCCAACATGCAGAGACGAGCGGAGAGTCAGCAGCTGGAGCTGAGCAGAGCCAATACAGAGGGTAAAATTCACAATGATCTCATCAATAACCCCACCTCTGATTGGCTGGAATTTGGAAAGGACAACTCACAGCTGCCCCCGTTCCGAAGAAGGACCAAGAGCTTCTTGGAGTACCACGAGAAAGGCTGGGATCTGGACATGAGCTGGGGAAAGAAGGAGGACAAGGAGGAGAAGAAGCAGCACTCGTCCCCAGAGAAGGAACAGGCCAGTCCTGCCAAGGAGAGGGAGAGCCAGAAGGAGGAGAAGCCCAGCAGCAAGAACACCTGCCAGGAGGAGAAGGAGGAGGTGGAGCCAGTGATGGAGGAGGAGGAGGAGGAGGAGGAAGAGGAGGAGGAAGAGGATGAACCCACACCAACACCAAGACAGCCCCTGCTCCCAGTGGTGGTGGAAGCCCCTCTGTCCTCCACCTCCTCCTCTTCCTCCAACAGCCCAGAGTGGGTCCCAGACAACCAGAATCAGGCTCCAGCCCAGGTCAGAGAAGAGCTCTGTGTCCCGGTTCAGGCTAGTCCACGCAGTCCTGCAAAGCCCCCTCGCAGTTCCCAGCCCCGTGTGATCAAGGTGGAGCTGCACCCTAACAATGAGAACCAGTTCCTGCAGCAGTACCCACCTTCTTCACCTAAACAGGCCCGGGCTGCAGAGAGAAACACCCCAACCAGGAGCCGGGCACCCCCAGCCCTGCCGGATCCTGAGCCAGAGACCGGGCTCCCTAAAGTGGGTTTAAGAATGGATATGACTCCTGACACTCCATCAGAGGACGAAGACTCCAGCTGGACCACCCTGTCCCAGGAGACACCCTCTCCTCAGACTCCACGGGAGACAGGTAGGACATGTTTGTCTTTTCATCTGGGGCCAGCTGCACAAAACAACAACTTTACTCCTTAAGTAAGACACTTGACTTGACATACTTGATGTGTGACACAGATTTATTTAAGGAAGATCAGAATCGCTTTAAAGGTTTCCTTAGATAAGGAAAAACCTTAAGGCATTTACTGCATTGAAAGAGATTTTACAGCGGTAAGAGGTAGGAAGTCTAAAAAATCATGACAGCTTGTCTGTTCTGGCCAAAAAGAGATAACAAATTAACCTAAACCCCTTTTGATCTGTTAGCCTCGGTTAACTTTCTCCTTTTCCTTTAAAAGCGGCATAGAGGGTCACATCTTAAGTTAGCTAACAGTAATAAAACACTTGATAACCAGCTAGCAGCTAATGATTGATTGATTGATTGATATAGATTAGCTAGCATTTTGCTAACATTAGCTAATTTAAGATGTGAATAAAAGTTGCTTTTACAGGTCCCCTAGCATCTTTTAACCATCTTCAATACTTGGTTTTCTTTTCAACATAGATGAGCCTAGCACATAGTTTAAGTACAGGAAACGGGAGAGAAGAAAGCTGACTGGTCAGATTTCAAACTTGCTCAGCTGTCATCAGAGCACAGAGTGAAAAGGGGCGGGACTTAAGAAAGGTCAAACGCAGGAAGAAAACTGGTAAGATTACAGAATTTACAGCTTACTTCAAGTAACCAATAAGGTTAGGCTAACTGTTTGCCTATATGGCTGACATCGAAAGAAATCTTTGCACAGAGGTTGTTCATTATCAAGATGTCATCTTCTAATGAGTTATTTATTAATAGTTGATTTCATTAAACATCAGAGTATTTAAGCCAGACTGTCATGGTAACTTTAGTTAATGTTAAAGCCTAGCAAGCTAACATGACGCAGGCTTAATAACATAACTCGTCCTCTTCTTTAGACCATTACAATGTGCTGTGAAATAAATCATTTTTAACAGGATTTATTCCATACATTTTTCATTTCTTCCCTTAAACTCAGCCATGTTGCATTTAAAATAGAATCAGAGTATATTAAGTATTAAATATTTTTTCTTCATTTGGTTGCTAAGGTCTTTTGTGCAAAGGTTTAAGTAACATCCTTAATATCCTTAAGCTTACTGAACACGTTTTCTCAAGTACTGAAGTAATATTTGACTAGTTTAGTCACGTTTTATTGACAAGAAAAGTTTTGACTAGTTCTCAACTTGCCTTTTCACATTCAGCCAACCTCAAATATTAAGGCAGCCTGCACACTAACTTGTTAATATTTGAACCAACAGTTTTTTGGGCTTTATTATTTATTTATTTTTTACAGTAAAATTTGGGTCATTGAATATGATACCAAGATAAGGAGAAACTTTAAATACTTAAGCAAGCATTTTAAGGAAACATTTAGGAGAAGACTTGTTTGTGTTTTGTCAAACCGTTTTTATTTTAAGGAAATCTGAACTCAGGCTTTCCAAAAAAATCTTAATTTAAGGTGTTTAATGCAGCCAGCCCCTGATATTTCTAAAAACATTAGCATATCTTAGTCAGCCTTTTATCATGCCTCTCTTACACCCTCCCTTCACTCCTGCTCTTCCTCCCTCCCTCCTTCTACCTCCTACAGACTGTCTGATCTGGAAATTTACCAAAAGCCTCTTCTTAAGCGAGCAAGTCGCTCTAGCAGTACTGCTGGAACCTTTAAGGCCCCTGTGAGCCACCTTATGGTGTAGAGAGTGATTAGGATGGGCAGAAAGATAGGATACTGCAGATAGCAGATAGGATGTGAAAAAGGAAAGAAAAAAAGGAAAGAAAAATAGAGCAGAGCTGGATTTATTAAGCAATGATTGTCAAGGATGGATAGATGGAAAACATGAGGGGATAGTGAGAAATATAGTCGGGCAGATAGCGAAAAAAGAGAAGCAGGAAAAAGAGGAAGGGAGAGATGCTGCTGCCCTGTGGGTCCTGCTACAGGGGATGAGCCCTGGAGTTGCTATGACAACAGAAACTAAGTAGGGACAGGCTGACCATCTTTGAAATTTACTACGTTCATCCCCTTTGTGTGTGTGTAGCCGTTTGTATGTACATATGTCATGATGGTATGTGTTTTCTCAGAGCCCTCCTGTGTGAAATCATTCATAATGTATGTGTTTGTGTTTGTATGATACACCAATGTACAACATGTGTTTGTGTACGGCTGTCACCCTTCAGCAGATGTATGGGGTGATGGGGACCTTCCCCCAGGCTGGCGAGAGATCTCAGACTCATCAGAGGTCTATTTCTGGCACGTCCCCACCGGCACCACACAGTACCACCGACCTGTTGCCTCTGGCAACCAGCACACCTCTCCCAACACTGAGCCAGACACTGAGCAGGACCCACAGCAGGAGACACAGGACTCCCTCAAACCACCCAATGAGGTGAGAGGACCCACAGACCCTAACACACTGTGTGGTCAAACATATTTACATTTAAAACATGTTTGGGTTGGAGCGAGAGATTAGAATACCTCTTCATTCTGTGAAGAAGCACACTTTTAACAGTTAAAGAGGTGAAACATATCTGAGGAAATTCAAATATACTTAATTTTTCTCTAGATAACACTTGACACATTTACAGCGACAGCTATAATGGCAAAACACACACATTATTGATGAAAAACATTAAATTGAGGCAATTGTATCTCCAGCTTTGGATGAAAGGTCAAATGATGACGCCTTGATTTGGGAAATTAAAGAAAAGGTGTGTTATTGTCATAAAATGTGTGGCAGTGACGTGCCTCTAGCATGTCTTCGACTTTTACAACATTTTAACCATCAAGCTCATCACCTCATCACTGAAACCCATAATAATAATCTAAAGGGTGGCAGCAGCAAGAAAACCCCCTAATTTGTAAAAAGAAATCGTTTATAAAATTAAGCATAAAAGCTCAGACTTAATCTTGAAAATAGTAGTTGGATAAAACAATTTTAACTCAGTCTAATCTAATATCACATCTAAAAGACATTTTCACAGTGGCCATGTTGAAGCGTTACCAGTGACAATAATTAAGGTCCTGTTCCAACTATAATGGATGATCAATAGTGTACCCATCATCCTCTCCTCTCCACCTGTCGATCTGCGTTTCTCTGTCTGTCTCTCTCCCACAGCGCCCCAGCAGTCTGATATCTGACAGCTCGGTGGAGCCGGTCCCCTCGCCCTCTGGCTCCTCCCCCTCCTCCTCCTCCTCCACTCCCTCCAATGATGTCACCTCTTCTGGACCAAATCTCAACACCACCACCTGCGCAGCCAAAGTGAGTCACATTTATTTGGGTGTTCACTCGTTGAAATTGTCTCTCTCTGTAGAAATCCAAATACTTTTTAAAAAATATTTTTTAATGCTTTTATTGATAAATTTTGGTCTGAATGGGGGTGTTGCAAATGTGCTTTTAAATTTAAAGATAAATATCTTCTTTATTTATAACGTGTAGATAGGTACCATCATCATCAGTAGCTACAGAATCCTCTGTTCCTAGTCTAGCTTTTTCACAATATTAGCTTTGGTTCATTAAAGTAACACTTTGCGTAGTTAACGTTAGTCTGTATTCCCCTAAAAGCACGATGGTGTTATCGATATATCTCTGCTTCCACTGCTGCATTTATTAAATTGAAACGAGCACACAGTAATCTCTGTCCAGGCCAGTCTGAAGAGTGTGTTCAACAAAGATGAATATCTCTTATATTAAGTTAAAATGAATATTATCCTCCTCAGTTATTACAAAACAAATAGATCAAATAAGGCAGTGAAATCAGTATTGAAGTATGCCAGTTTTTCATCTTCATTCTTTCATTTCATGTATTTGCCTCTAATGTCTCTCTTTCTGAAAATCCTTGTGTCTATTTTCTTCCAGGAGCTGAAGGACTATCCAGTCTATCCAGATCCCAGTCTGAAGGCGTTTGAAGGGGCTACCCTCCGCTATGCTTCACTTAAACTCAAGTAATAAACACAGACAGACTCTGCAGTAGAGAAATATTTATTGTCTGTAGTTTTTCCAAGTTTTTCCACTAGATTTCTGTGGCAAAACCTTTTCATGTACTAGTTTATGTAAAATGACTTAACTGTAACTGTTTGTTCTGTCTGATGTCTCTGTGCAGTCCCCCAGCTCAGCTGGAGACCGTCGACCTCAACAATACTTTCTCCGATCCAGAGGCAATGGTAGGACCATAATAACTACATACTTAATATTTTTGTAATAAATAATGGTGTGGCCAAGAACAATCATCTGTCGGGATTTTATACTGGACGAAATGATAAATACTCGTTGCTAATGGCTGTAACATGTCACAGTTTGTTAAATTTATACAAATATACTAACATTTTCATGGACACACAGTTAAGTTAAGTTAAGTCAGTTACAAATACAGGCTGAAGAAGTAAAAGAAAAAAATTACAAGCCAGTGTGGTGAGTGATGAACTGATTAACAATACATTTAGGTGGTATCCAGGGTCTCCATGAATTCAGATGCCATTTAGATTCTGAGTGACTATTAGATTAGTACTCAGTAACACAGTACACAAGTGCTGGCTAGATTACTGCAAATATATAATCATGTTTAAGTACAATTACCCGCATAATAAATGACTCAAGTAAAAGTAAAAAGTACCTGGTTAATAAATTACAACAAATTAAGTAGAAGTTACTTTTCATTTTTAGGATGTATTGCAATTATGAAAGTAACATTAATGTTAATGTCGGCATTACGTTAGATTAACTGCTTTCTAATTTAAAAGCCCACACATTAAAAATTAACAAAGCTAATGTTAACAAACCCACTACACTCAATCCCTGCATTTAGAGCATACTAAGTGTGACAAAGGTATAAATGGCAAAAATAAAAGTAAAAAGTACATTACTGGCACAAGAAAAACACCGGAATAAAAACTAGTAGAGTAGAACATAGAAAGTATTTGTTCCTTTAAAATAAATACTTTTTTACTCATATGCATTACATGTTACTCATTAAAACCCACCCCTGCAGTTTACCACCATAAATGATTTGTAACACATATTAACCCCTTTTCCTCTGTTATTAAGTCAGTCTGAGCTTATTTGTTGAACAAAATATCAGCCTTTCACCAAATCATGTGTTTGTTAGTGAATTAAGTCTCCAGGCCTTTGTTTGCAGTGACGTAATGAACCTGTTCACCGGCGTCCGCTCCTCTCGTCTCGTCTCTCTCTTTGTATGTTGCAGCACCACTCAGTGGGCGATTTGTGAACTGAGCTGTGCTGAATGTGTTTACAGCCAAACCAGGGTTTGCTGGAAGAGCACCACATAGAGAGGCTCAACCAGCAGACATGTGGGATGATCGTAATGAAAGTAGGAGCTGATAAATGACTGAGCTGAAGAATGAAAGGTGAAACTATCTCTCTGGTTAGGTTTGAAACAAGACAGGAAGAGGGAATAATCTTTTCTCAGACAGTCATGGTATGTGCCTGGAGTCGGTAGTTAACAAATTTCACCATTATTGCAAAATACATATTAAATTAATGCTACATTAAAAAATCAAATGTTCGTGCTCACTGTTGTGCAGTAAGAACACCTAAAGTAATGGCAAGAGTTGCATCATATTTTAGATTCCAAAAGCAAAAGTACATTTTCTTGTTTAGTCTGGATTTTTTTTTTTTTTTTTAACCGGAAAGAACAAACTTAAACCACGAAGGACAGAAAATCAGACTTCTACATGCTTTACTAATTCAGATTCAAGTGAAAGAAAAGCTTGAGATATTCTTATTCCTCAGAGGAACCCAAAAAAAGCACAGGGGAGCAGTGTGGGAATTCAGATATGATCTCAGGATGTGTGAAAGTTTAATGAGGAAGAAACCAGTGGAGAATAATATGGTCAGTGGAGGAGAGAGAGATGATGATGTGTGTCTGCATGTGTGTCTGCGTATGTGTGTGTGATCTGGAGTGCATGCTTGCTTGACACTGTTTCAGGGCTTGGTGAATTTATGCTGAGGTTTTCCTCAGCAGGGAGGAGCTCCCCGTTGTGTTCGAGAACCAAAGAGAAAGAGTTAAAGGAGGAGAGGAGAGGGGATGGTGATAGCTGCTGGCCTGAGGCCGTCTACGCACATACACACACAAAACACACACACAGTCTTTCATATTTCATGTGTTTCTTCCCTAATCAAACCTCTCTCCGTTATTGCTCTGATGGTTGTCTTGTGATGGTACAGTAGCTGTCACTGCAGACTCAACTGTACCTCTGTAAGCAAAATTCATCTACGAGAGGAACTTTGAGTTACTGTGTCTCTGTGTTAGTATGCACCTATGTGTGGGCTCTTATTAAAATTGTGTTTAAAATGAGTTGATCTGAGGCATACAGATGAGGTTTGAAGGAAAATCCAATTTGATCCAATTACAGGTGGCCATGGTTTCTCCTAATCTGTTTTTACAAATCGTCGCTGTCTAATAAAAAACATTTATCTCTAAAATCTTAACTGTTCAGGAGCAACAGAAAAACAGCCATGTTTCCCAATAGGGTAGGGCGATGGCTACAAGACTGGTGTAGACGATGTGCACAGTGAAGCATTGCAGATGACATCACTGAGGTGACTCGTAAGTCAAAAGTCACGTGAAAAAAGTAATATAGAGATACTTTCTTACCAAACACATGCACTGCAGAGTTGCAGTGTTACTTAGTGTGGTGCAACAGTGGTGACATTACCTTAAAGAAATTTGACAGGGTAAAAATCGAGATTTATCAGACAGGTTTTAAACAAACAGGTTTGAGAAACGTATTTGTAAGAGAATAATGAAAGTTAACATTAAATTTGTTATCCAAACTGTTTTCAGAGTGACAACTTGACATAACTTACTGTAATTGGGCACACACAATTTTCTGTTCAATGAAGGATTATCCCAACATTTTACATGACATATTTGCCTTCAAACTAAGTGGTTTATTACTTGTTATTTCATTATATTTTATGTGGTTTTAGATTATCTGGCTAAATGGTGGCTTGTTTATAATCTGTCAAATTGTCTGACTGCTCTTTATTGTATCTCACCAGTTGTTTTGATGAGCTGACAAAACTGACAAAATTATAATAAAAAGCAAAACTAAAACAAGACCTGCGTTGAAAACTGAATTATCCTGTAAGGGTAGAGATTAGTTCAGGATATGGAGGAAGATTGTGACTCCTTACAAGTTTAACAAAACAAATTGTGTGTGTGTGTGTGTGTTGTGTTTCTTCCAGTCATTTCCAGTGCGATCTCTGGGGTGGGTGGAGATGGCAGAACAGGACCTGTGTGAGGGGAGGAGCAGTATTGCCGTCCACCACTGTATCAGACAGCTGTCCTACTGCAGGAGGGACATACGAGACTCAGCTGGTGTCTGGGGAGAGGTCAGTGTGCCAGCAGAGACAGACAATACAATATACAGTATGTGTATAGAAAACAGTGGCTCCTGACACTTTTGTGTGTAAGTGGACTGTTTATAATGTTTTAATATAAAGAAACATAATCTTGACCTGTACTTACATGAGAGGATTTTCAATTTGGCAAACTGAATCACTCACAAGGGCCATTTTCCACTCAACACATTGTTTTAGGGCCTGCTCTCTCAGTGGACCCCCCACCTCTCGTGCCCCAGTGCAACTGCACTACCCACGCTGTTTACACCCCTTACTTTTGCTCATGGATTTAAAGCATACAGGATTTTAATAAATTTAAAATGAAGACAATGAATAGAGCCTGTTTTTTTCCTGTGTTTTGCTTGCAGTTTTTAGAGGCTTGGAGGGTTAGAAAAGAAGAGAAAAGTTAGAGAAAAATATTATTTCTGTTGCGGCAGTTTTTTATTTCTAATTACTTATGTCTTTAATCATCTTGCAGCGCCTCCCGGCTGTTAGCACAACTTAGAGTGTATCCTTTCTTGTGGTCTTGCAGGGTAAAGGGATGCTGTTAGTGCTTCAGGACCGCATGTTGACCCTGGTTGACCCAGATGATCGCAGCCTGCTCCACTCTCAGCCAATCAGTAGCATCCGTGTCTGGGGCGTCGGCCGAGACCACGACAGGTCAGTGAACAAAACAAACATTTTTCTGCTTTTATGAAACCTTTTTTTGTTTTTGCTTTGTTGAGTCTGTGTTAGCTATTTAATCCCCCATTTCAGCAATTCCAGGTGAATAATTTTTTTCTGGAATTTGAATGAGATACAAAGAAAAACACACACCAACACAAACACAGCACATAAAATAATGTGAAACACGTGTGGAGTATTCTCACTGGTAGAAGCTGATTCAGGAGTTTAAACTAATCATCAGAGAATGGAATCAGCCTCATTATTATTTGATGCATATTTGCACAAACTGCATTCAAAACACCGTAATTATGCTCATTGCTCCGTCTTTCCACTCCAGACTCAGGATCTCTGGGGCCTTGAGTCATTTGGCAATGTCCCATCATGGTCTTAACCTTTCAGTATTGAGCTGACAGTGTGCTGAGGTTAGCACAGCTGCTAATGGGGGGGACAAGCTAAGCCCTCATTGATATGGGCCCCACTGGGTTTCCATTAACCCATGAAACAACCATTTCAAACACGGACCCAAAGCCTGAACACATCTGGAAACATAAGTGCTGATGTTCCAAACGGTATGTATGTAATATACATGCATGCATAGATTTAATATGTATGAGACATGGAGACTTATTTTCGTTTGGTCTCTAAGCTTACAGACACACCATCCTGACACCAGTACAGTCTTATGTAAATCTTCTCTCAGTCATAAATGTCAAACTACTAAGACTCAGTTGCACCAACAAAGATTAGTTAAATCTAAGATAAATTCTAATCAGAATTTATCAAAACTAGGATGCAGATTTAAAATTAAGCACAGCTCTGTTGCACATTTCAAAACTAATCTCCCTTTAATAAATCCAAGTTTAATGCAAGAGTTTAATCAATATAGAGATGATTTCTTACCCAAATTAAAATAAATAAAAAAATAAATTGAAGTGTTGTTGGGACCTACCAAGTACAAAAGAGGGGGGCGGAACTGTTAACTTTCAGTCACTCTGTATTCTTTAACAAAACCTTGCATTCTTGGCTTGCTGGTTGAAAATTTAATACAAATGTTAAAAAGTTATATTGTTTGCTAACTAGCTAAAAAGTTAATTAAGTGTTACATTGTTTTCTAGATAGCTAAAAAAAAATAGTTAGCATAGTCACTCTTCTCATGATGGCTCTGCAGAGAATTATTTTTCTCAATCCATCTCAAAAAGGCAGCCATTTTAAAAGTTTAAGTTTAAAATTAATACTGGATCCCAGTTTAAATTGGAGTTTGGACTTTTGGTGCAATTTGATGTTTAGATGTTTAGAGTAAAAATGAAACTGAGGTTTACATAGAGGTTTAAATTGAATCTTTCTTAATTTTAAGCTAGTTTAAGAATTTGGTGCTACATAATTTAAATGATTTGATGATTTGATTGGGTTTATAAATTAATCCTTGTTGGAGTGTTGGAGTTTCATCAATAGAGAGATGCTGTCTTACCCAGATTTAATAAAAAGTAAATTTGAGTGCAGTTGGACTCTAAAAAGCATAAATATAAAGGCGGGAGACTTTCGGCTGAACCTTGCATTCATGGCTAGCTAGCGCTAAGGTTAATAAAACGTTACATGATTTTCTAGCTTGCTAAAAAGTAAAAATCAAACAAAACATTACATTATTTGTTCGCAAGTTTGTTAGCCTAGTTAACATACTTATGATGGCTCATAAACATTTTGCTCAGTCTGTTCTCAAAAAAGGCAACCATTTTGAAAGTTAAACCTCCTCAAGTTTAAGTTTAAAGTTTATACTGGACCACAATTCAAATTGGAGTTTTGGTGCAGCACAATTAAATTTAATTTTGGTTTGAAATACAAATTAACTGAGGTTTAAATTTAATCTTTCTGAATTTTAAGATTGTGCAGAAGTTTGATGCAACATAATTTAAAGTTAAACCATGATTTAATCGGGTTTAAAAATTAATCCTTGATGGTGCAACTCAGCCTGAGAGCTAAGAGGCTTTGGGAGATTCACTGTGGAGATGTGTCACACAATGGCCATACAGATGAGAGGAGTGGTGGAGGTTTGCAGAGCAAGAAGCTGTCTGGTCCTGACATGTGTAACCAGCTGTTAAGGGATTGGGTGAAAATGGAGTTTAAAATAGCATCTGTGTAAAAGGCTTGATCTCACTTCACTCGCCTGTACTCACAGCATCTTGTTACCTAATTTTTTTCCTTATTTCTCTCTTCCTGTCTCTCTACCTATCTCTTCTTTCTGTCTTTTAAGTGCTGCATAGTCTGAGGGATGCTGTGGGATGCAGCGTCCCACTCTTCTTCTTCTCTCCCTCCTGTCTTTCTCCTTTTTTCCTTCCCTCAACTACCACAACATTAGCTCTCTGTGTGTGTGTGCGTGTATGTGTGTGTGATATAAAAAGAGGGAAAGAAAGCAAGCGAGTCCCTCCACCCTCCACCGTCTCAGAGGATTGAGAAACTTTTCAGTGGCTGTCTCTCTCAGCGGTAATGGATAAAGCGTGTAGTGGAAAGAAGAGGAGGGGAGGGCCTGGATAGCTCTCCCTCTTATCCTTATTTTCTCTCACTCCATCTTCCTCTCGCCCCATCTCTCTCTCTTACAGCATTACAGCTTCACTCTCTTCTTCATCCTTTCCTCCCACCAGCACTTTAAAATCTGCAGTCTGCACTCATCTGTGTTTGGTTTCAGGCTCATGACTTTGAATGTGTTATAATTCCACCCTGGCCGGGAGTGTGTGTGACTTCGTAGATATTTGATGCTCTGAGAACACAATGTACTTTCCATATATGCAGCAAATTGTTTTATAGGATCCCGCATCTGAAGAGGGTCGGTGTGTATATATGTGTGTGTGTGTGTGTGTGTGTGTGTGAGTGTGTGTGTGTGTGTATCTGAGACAACAGCATATTTTGCCAGAGGTTGGAACAGTTTAGTCCTGCCACTAGAGTGCACCATAATCAAAGTCTGTGCATGCAGAGAAGCTCATATGAAACAATGAGTCTACAAAAGGATGTGGACACCTCAGTCCATGTGTACCTTTGATCTGGAGCTGTTTTTTTTATTGTTATGACAAACATGTCAGTGTTCAGTAATTCTAATTTAACGCTACGGTATAAAATAATAATTAAAAATTAGCCCTAATTTAGCACATAAAACAGCCTCTCTTGCACTCTCTCTATCCAGTAACCACAATAAATATGCGTGGTGACACATAACTTGTTTGTTAAATCACAAATAAGAAATATTTCATTATTCTCATGTCAGTTTTGTGCACCTGTCTTGCATGTTCACAAGCATCTAAAAATCAGTCGTCCTGACGCCCAGATATTGAACTTGATTTGCAGGTTGTGCAGACAAAATATAGTCACAATCTGCACATCTGCCAGGTGTCTGATGACTAATCATTGCAACTTTTGCTCAGGATAGATACGAGATGTAAGGTGTTTTCATATTAGGTACGACTGCTTCCTACAGTGCCTGAGTACAACTGTTCCCCCCTCTCCACTCCCCCGCTCACTGCTCAGGTGTCACATTAGTAACATTGTTTTGTACCTGTGTACACTTGTATCATCACCTACACAACATTTGTTTATGTTGCTGCTATAGTGTAGAAAAGCCTGCCAATCACAAGATCCTAATAGCAGTCCACTACTTGTTTTTGTACAGTAGTTTTCTCACCTGATGTGAACTGAGTAGACGTGAACCGTACCCGAGACCACCTTTTCAAGAAGTACGGAACACAGTGTTCACATTAATCCAGAGGCGTGGGAGGCGGGCATCCCCAGGGGGGCTCCAAACAGTTTCATAGGAGACACAGTAAATAGAAGTGAAAAACTATTACATTAGTTATCAAAAGGAAATCACATAGAGATACAGTTTTGGAGAAGTTTACTGTTTTTCCCATTTTCCCAGAGTCAAAAACTAATAAATGCCTTTGATGAGACATTGTATATGTATTTGGCGTAGTCTGAAGTTATGTAAAACAGCAATACCATCATTTTAATCATGATCCTATAGGCATCCAGGAATTCAGCAAAATAAAGGCACTTTTAATGAAGCCTCCTTTAATCAAGTAAACTAAGGGGGCGTCTTTTACCGAGCTTTGCCTGAGGGGAGCCCCACAGTCTCAGACTTTCAGATTTAGGCAATAGTGTTGCTTCCAACTTTATAGCAACTGTTTAGGGAGGGCCTTATTGTGTTAGTGTCCCTGTGCACAAAGCAAGGTTCATAAAGAAATTATTTTTGTTCTGAGTATACAGACAGAGAATGCTTTGATCCACTGATTGTCTGCTTGTGTATTGTATTCTGTCATTAACATTCTGCTCATTCAGGTTAGATACAGAACTTTATACTTTAAAGAAACAGATATGTCTTTTATAAAAGGATAATACTGAATAGATTAGAGTTGTCATGATATTAGAATTTTAAACTTTGATACAAATTAAAAAACAACATCTGATACGTCTTTTGATACCACAGCAAAGAAAAGAAAAAAAACGTCCCAGTCACACAATATGGATTTTTTTAAATCAGCAACCTGCACACACACCTGAACACCTGGTTGTCATGCAGGACAGTGAAGACTTCACTGAAATGAGGTCTTCAATGAGCACTTAGATCATATTTTTTATAGCTTCACTACTTTTGATACAATAATTAAAGGATATTGAATCGTTTGAAAGTGTGGTATTGAAAAAGTATGAAAGTTAAATTAAATTATTACTTTTTACAACTTAAGAATATATATTAACCCTGGCCTACTGGGAATGTGTGTGCAGAGAGTAGAGACCCATGTGATGAAGTGGGCTGGACACTTGTGATAGCTAAGAAGCTTTGTGTGAGGAGGTGATCATTATATTATTGGTATTATCAGACTACTTCCTCGTGTATAGTCAGGATTGGCTGTCTTTTTCTCTGTGGGTCTCAGTGTTTGTCAGTGAATTAAATGTGAAAGGCTTATAGTTCATTGTACTACTATGATTATTATTTCTCTCTGGATTATTTTACACATGAGTGCTCGCTTACATTCCTAGTTTCATTTAATTGTTTTCTTGTATTTATTTACTGGTCATTTTGTGGGTCTGCCTCGGGCTGGTGCTGTGATAGTACTGAGACGGTGCTGTCGTCTTGGAAGTCTCTTCTGATTATGTGTCGTTTGCTTATGTGTTCTTCTGTTTATTTAAAAGAAACATCAAAATAGATTTTTTTAAAAACAAACATATTTGGTCTGGAAAGGAGATCTGACCTCAAACCCATCCATGAATGGGAGCAAATCCCTGCAGCCAGGTTCATAAATCTTGTGGAAAAGTTGAGGCTGTTATAGCAACATACTAATGTCAACATTAATATTAATGCCTGTGGGTTTGAAATGAAATGTAAAACAATCATATACAAGTATTAAGTTTGGTTGTCCACATACTTTCCTTACAGTAAAGATCCCCCGAGACATACACAAACAGTTTGCATGAAACAACAATTTGTCTGATGTGGGTTTTTTCTGCAAAAAGGTATAATGTTGAAAAACTGTTAACTTTACTGTTAAATCCATTCTCAGTGTATGTGCACTGAGGGGTTAAAATTTCTCCATCACACTTGTGCAAATTGCAAACTGGACTAGGATTGACCTCCAAACACACACAAACTCATCATGATGTCACAAATCATCCTCGTAGGTCCATCCCTTAAAATCAGATTTTCAATGAGCACAGAGAATCTTTCCACTATCAGCAGATACACGTGAAAACATCCTTCTAGTGTTAAACTCTGCACATACATCGTTCTGCAAAGTGAAGCGCATCCAACTGCAGGAACGAGAATAAAAAGATTGTTTGAGTGGAGGGGGGCTTTAAGGAGCAATATGTAACAATTGCATGTTCAAAACTGAGCACTGCAGTCGAAATAGTGAGTTGGAGCCATAGACTGTATAATAAATAGCTTGAAATCCGATTTAATATACAGTCTACGGTTGAAGTGAGTTGTTTCCTCCCCACCAACTCCTCCCCCTCCCCAGACTGGAGGAAGCTCACAGGCAGGCTGCAGGAGCACTCCAAGAGCGCAAGACGAGCACAACATTGTAACTTGACAATAACAAGTGACAGTGAGTTCTACATTGTAAGTTCATCAGCTGTTTATAACTGTCAATTGTCTGTCAATGTAAAAGTTAAGCCTTTCATCCTGAAAACAAAATCCCACTGCTCTGAAAATACAAACTCTGGAGCTTGAGTTGTTTGTTTTATGATTTATTACAGTTAATATTATTATATATTATTATTATGTTTCTCCTGTAAGCAGCCGCACTCTCCTCGTGTGTAGTGAATGACACAGAAGCAGTGTGCCGCTGACCTGAGCCAGACTGACTTGCCTGAACACTGTGGGTGTGCGTTTGAAGTCAGACACGTTGAAAGATAATTGACTGTAGCTGGTAGACAGTGATAGGCAGAAAGAAGAAATTCACCCCTCTGAATTATGTACAGAAGAAAGGGAGCACATAATTTTAACAAGTAAGCTAAAGAAAGGGACGGGGTCAAAGAGAGTCAGAGATGTTTCTGAGTGGGGAGGGAACCTCAAAGTAAATCTCCCTCAGCTTTCTCCATCCATCTCTTTCTGTCTCCCGTCTCTTTCTCTATCCATCTATCTGAAGAATATTCCCAGTCTTGTGCTGAATGTTCTCTTTCTCTCCTCTTCAGCTTGATTCAATATGAATGAGTCCCCCTGTCTCTTAAGCGGGGCGGGACGAGGGGTAAATTCGGGGGGGTTGGCTCCTCGATGAAGTCATGAAGCTATATCTGGAGCACTCAGCAAGTCCGACTATGTGTGTTGCACACATATGCACATGTTTGCATGCATGTATGTGTGTGTCTGCACGTGGGCTTGAATTGATGAAGTCATAGGTCTATATCTGGAGCACTCTGTTTGCATGTGTGTGTGTATGTGTGAATGTGATGCTGAATGAGTGGGTGTGCCTGTGTTTCCCCCACTTCTCCATCCCCTCTGTCTGTCTGTCTGTCTGTAATGCTCTTGCGCTATTTCTACTCTTTGTCTCCAGCGCTCTTTCTACCTCCCTCTTGTGCCATTGGCTGCACAGCTTCTTCTCCTCTCTGCCTCTCCTCTTTGTCCCGTCGTTGCACTTTAGCGGGGTGTAAGCCTTCCCCCCCTTTTTTTTCTCCAGCTTCACTAAGACAAGAGAGGGAAGAGACGAAGATAGCAGCAACGAAGGAGGAAGAGGAGAATATATACTCTATCAGGGAGGGAAAAAAAGAGTGGCAGTGCTTCTTTTGAGAGAGAGTGGGGTGTAAACAGAGCGATGGAGAGCCAGTGAGGGAGGAAGAGGAGGGCAGTGCTTGCTGCTTCCCTGCTCGCGCAGAGCAGGACACTTTGCAGGAGACTCTTCGGACCGGGTGAGCGGAGCAAAGGAAGCCGACCGTAGAGGAAGATAGGGAGGGAGAAGGTGTAGCAGAGGGAAGAGGAGGAGGAGGAGGAGGAGAGGGAAACGCAGGGGGGAGGGGAAGGAAAGAAGGAGAGAAGAAGGGGAAAAGGAGCCCCAGAGGATTAAAAAAAAAGAAGAAAAAGAGAGGAGGCAGACGGGAAGAGATTTACCCCCGGGTACAGCGGTGAAGGGGGCTGTAGCAATGTCACCGTGGTGGAGGAGCTAACAAGGCAGGGAAGTAGTCGTCTGTAACGGGGCGAGCATGTCTGCCAGTGTAAGTATCTCTTATTCATTCACTTCTCCTGCTCTCCTCATCCATCCATCCATCCCGTCATCCATTACTGCCTCTCTCAACATCACCCCCTGTCTCTCTCCTCTGCTGGTTTCTAACAGCTCTGTTTGCTTAGAGGACACAGCTCCCAGACCTACTTTCATTCATTAGCTCTCCCTTTATTTCTTCACTCATTTACTTCTCAGCCTCCTGCTGCGTGTTTCACTTCAAGCTGTGTACTTTGTGTCTCTCTCCTCTCTCTCTGGCTAGCTGTCAGGTGTATGGATGTAGGCTGGCAGCAGCAGCAGCAGCAGGTTTACAGCCAGAGTCACACAGACATGAGCAAGACATTTAGGGAGCCAGATAAGAAGGAAAGAAAGAGCGCATGAGTGAGAGAAAGAAAGGAAGAGAGACGAAGTAAGCAAAGGAGGGATTGAGAAAGACGAGATTAAAGAGTCTGGATGTGCTGCGGGGATTTTTCAAAGTGTGTGTCATGGCAGTTTGGAGCTGTTTGATATTGTACTTGGTTTATGAGTGTGTGTGTATGTGTTATTCTGCAGAGGCAAAATATGACTATTTTAGATATATGCATTAGGGATGCACCTGAATCCAAATACATTGTTCAGGAAAGCACAAATAATGCAATGGAAACAGATATTTCCTCTATCTGAAGTTGCTCATTATTCAGAAAAAGTCAGCTCCACAATTACCCGAGGCAAAGCGTCTACCTTAATCAATCACTGATTTGATACACCGAGAGTATTCCCTTCAGGTGAAGGATATTTTTATATACTTGTATATCTTTACTGTAGAGTTCATATTTCCAATGCAAAACAGAATTTTTTGATTTATTAAACAGTTTATGATTTTTCAGTATCGAAGGGGTGGTTGGCTTCAGACAGTTCATTAGACAGTTCACTTAGTTTAGCCAAAACTAAAAAGAGAGAGATAGCTGAAACTACAGTATGTGGATGTGGAAATATTTAATCATGTCGCATTATTAAATCATTGTGATGCTTTGGAGGCACAACAGTTGTATTGTCAATGAATATTAGGTCAGAAAATAAAGCATTTGCCCAATTTAATGTGACTTCTGCTTAAACCACGCCCACCTCTGGTCCTGGTTGAACAGATACAGATCGTTTTGTTGGTTAAACAGATATATATACAAATAGTGACGGCTCTGTGCACCTCTAATATGCATCTTGCGCTGCATTCTGAATTTAAGTATGTGAGGATATATACCTTGGAGAAGGTGCATGCATGCATGCGTGTGTGTTCGTGTGTGCGCGCGCATGCACGTCTATGATAAATGCCTTCACTGTATGCATATGTGGCATTTCCCTCTCTCTCTCCACGAGTATCCCCCCATAAGAAGCAGAAGAGGAGGATGAGTAAAGAGGAGGATGAAGGATGAGCTGGGAAACACTAAGCGAAGAACAAAAAGCCAGAGTAAAATGATTTACAACATCAGGGGGGCAGTTCCTGCTTGTTTTCTTGTCCTTGGCGTGTGACACTTATTAGGATTGAGATGATGCTGGTTTAAAGCTGAGGCTGTGTGCCACTGCGATGTTATGCACGCCTTTACTGTAATGGTGTGTTTGTATAGAGCTAATGCCTGTGTGTGTTTCCTGCTATTAAAGTGAACTATAGGTACACACACTGATCCCATGTTTCATTCATATTCATTAGTGGGCAGCAGTGGGGCCGTGCTTGCGTATTCCCTCTAGGGCTCACTTATTCCACCCCAATACTGACCTTCTGTGGACAGCTGTGGCATGTAGAGAAGGAGGTGGAAGAGAAGAGAAGAGAAGAGAAGAGAAGAGAAGAGAAGAGAAGAGAAGAGAAGAGAAGAGAAGAAGAGACACGCAAGCCTCCAGTATCATAAATATTTTAATGCTCAACACACTTAAGCGATCACCACCATTTATGTCAATGAAGTGAGTTTGTATGTGCGAGGTTGGTAACGTAGCCTGATTTGTTTCAGTTACTTTTGGATTACCTCAGTACCAAATGTGGTGAAATTGTTTACCCTAATATAATGTTTTATTTTTGTTGTAGGTTCATTAATTGTCCAGCCATCGCTCCCTTTATAATGCTCATTTTGATTAAGAGCTGTAATTATGCACATTTAAATGAACTTTGTTAAGCATGTTATTCACACTTCACACTGCTTCAGGTAAACTGCCATAAACTTCTTCAGGTGTGAGGCTTGTGTTTTTACCATTGACAGTAAAGTAGCTGAGCCACTGTGATGTTACCTACTGGTTTGTGGGCAGCTGTTTTGAAGCCTTGAGTTTGGCATTAAGGAGGTTGCCATCTTGGTTTTAAGCCACCAGAGCATGTGTCAAGAGTGAGGAGTGTGGAGGTGGAGGGTGACATACTGCAACTTGAGTGGTGCTGGGTTTTGGCTTGTTCATTCAGGAAAATATGACACTTTTTCATATTACAGCTAAACAATATTTAAAATATGCTTCTGAAAACATTTTAAGCCAGAAATAGGCAATGTGATAACAGAATATTGATCCATATTTTATCAACACTGTCTAGTTTGACAGTTTGATTTGACTTTTGTGAGCCCTGTGTGTTGAATTAGACAGAGTCCCCAAGAATAACTTATCAATGACAAGGTAGCCCCGCCTTAAAACATTCCCTGATTTATGGTCTATTTTACTCTAAATAAGACCATAATTTACAAAATGATTGTCATGCTGTATTGAAGACGACTTCAAACTAGTGATTGGGACCATAAACTTATTAGGAAAAGAGAGGAGAGGAAATTGTTTAATGAAGTCACTCAATTAAATCAGACTTCTGTTTGCAACCAGCGGAGTCGCCCCTGCTGGCCATTACAAATAATGCAGGTTTAAGGCAATACCATGTTGACTTTACTTTTCAGACCCAGAAACTCCGTCCACTTCTTCTTCTACTACGATCACTGCTGACAGTCCCAAAATATTTGTGGTAGTATTGACAGGTTAGCTAGCTAATTGGATTTCTGTGTAGCTAACATTAACGGTTGTTCTTACCTGTGAGTGTTTATTTAAATTATTGTTGATTCCTTGGATGATGACAGCGTTTTCACAGCTGGAAGGAATAACTATCACTGTCCTGTGACGTTGTTCCTCTTTTCTCATTTCAAGACAAAATGATGGCAACATTTCCACCCAGTGAAGCTTTTCTCATCAGAGGCCATGATAATGAATTGGCAACTGTAAGATTAGCTGGTTTCACTCGAGACCAGACTGGCGTTGTGACACTCGTGAAGGGTTTCACTGTGTATATCGTTCTATATTTTAATGTAATTATTCTTTTAATTATTCTAATGCAATACAGTCACCTTTTTTGTATCCTAATTATGTAATCCTGTCAGTCCATTATTTCCCAAGCCTGTGTGTGGACATGTTTGTGTCTTGGTCACTTTTCCAGTCCTCCCAGTCATGACGTTCGACTTGAACTGGTTGAAGTGTATTTGCTGATGTCAAGGCCCCGGTCGCTTTAATTAACATGCAAGGCCCCTCTGCTGGCCCCTAGGGATGGAGCCCGAACACCTAGACCCACTCGATAGATGCCACAGTGATTGATGGCCTTTCCTCCCCACTCCTGCTCCGATTTGAGCCCCATACCAACCTCGGTCTTTCCCTGCAAGTCATCGCTCCTCCACGTCAGCAGCTCCCTCCATCTTCCCACAATCCATCACTCCCACTTCTCTCTACACACATACACACACACGCACGCACACACACACACACACACACACACACACACACACAGATCATGTCCAGGATATGTCCACCCAGCCTCCCAGAAGCCCTCATTCTCTAAAGGGTCATTATGGCGACGGGAGCTGTGTCCACACTCACTCTCCAGCCCTCCTGTGTCATGTCACACACACAGAATTACAAACACTCAGGTATACAGAAACCGTAAAACACACAAACATTTCTGTCTCTCTCACACTTACTCTTTCACCATCTCCCTCTGTCTCTCTTACATTAGCATTGTTAGGCACACCTGCTGTAATCCCTGTCTTCCTGACGGATTACTCCTCCCGTTCCTCCTCCTATAGATCCCCTCCCCTGCCCTTCCAGCCAATAAATCTCCTCCCGATAAAACCCTCACTGGTCCCGGGCCGTGGCGGGCAGCGATGTGAGCTGATGCTGATGTTCGCTGATCATACAGGACTGAACACAGCAGGACACCGGTGCAGTCGGTGTCTGCCTGTAGCCCGTCCATCTATTCAGACAACAGATGGCAGAAGTGACTGTTTAAGACGATGTTTGGAGGTGCTTGATGTTGGTGTTTGATTATGTTTTCAGTGGGGCTGCTGCAGATTAAATGTATGAGGTGGTAAATTAATCTCCTCTTAGTTATTTCAGAATCAATATCACATTTTAGTCAAATAATTTATTTTGACAGAATATATTTAAAGGTACACATTTATCACTTTTCATGATTGTGATTTAAAATATTTCTGCAGCTCAGGATCAGACTCAAAAATCAATTATTTGTAAAAAGATGCAGGTAAAAAAGTTTAACTCGGAAATGAACAAAGAGTCACGATACTTCCCCGTGGTTGGCTAAAAACCCCACATCGTTCAATTCAAATGAGATAAACCTGATAATTACATGGCAACGTATCTGTTTGGAAGGATTTATGCAAGAGATCAGCAAAGGAACCCACTCAGGTGTAGTTACTTGTTTTCGTATTGATCGGAGCACATACTGCATGTATCACCTTGACAACTGAACAAACTCTTCAGCTGATGAGAAGCTTTAAAGCAGCTGCTAACTGGAGCCTGTGCTGAGATTGTTTTTTCAAATAATACAATTTGAACAACTCAAATTACAACTCAGACAACTCAAATTAATTCTAACCCTTGCTCTAAAGGCTTTTGCCATTTAAAGGGTTAGTTCACCCAAATGATATAAAGAAGTTGTACTTACCTTTTGTGGTATCAAGTCATAAAGACAAGTCATACAGGGTCTGGTTGGGATTTCCCTCTCTGCAACTAAGAAAGTGCCCACCTATTTCTTCATAACTAACATAATTTACCCAAGTCAGCCTTGTTTTTA
>JAJHUR010093331.1:0-23771 GCA_027495735.1 Lutjanus campechanus
TATAGTGATAGACAACGAACAACATATGAATTTGTAAAAATATCATGATCAAATCAGTTATGTAGGTTACAATTCCTGCTTTTAGTTTTTCAATAATATCCTGTTCATTTTTTGTAAAATGTGTGAGAGAATCATTGATGTTGTTTTCACTTGTACATTGCACTGATTAGGCCATCATAAATAACAGATTATTGATGTCATTCAACCAGTTTAAACGGACGGACCACGGACAGTTGAGTTACTAACGCGGGAGGAATTTGTGCTAAAAAGTATCTTCAATAAATGTGTCTGTAAACTCCTATACAACTTAATGACAATCATAGCCGAAAATATGTTTAAAATCCATGATTGATTAGGGTAGACCCTTTTATTTAATTATGCTTGAGGTAATCATGGAGCTGACTTTTTTTTGAGCATTAATAAGCAACTTCAAATAGAAGAAAGGTCTGTTTTCATCTGATTATTTGTATTTTCCTGAATAATATTTGGATTTGGGTGCACCCCCACCACACAGGAGAATCTATAGCTACAACAGCAGAACCTACAGGACTCGTGTCCTCTGTAGATGTAACGAAAACACGATTCTTATTTTCATGTGATTATGCACGAATGAAAATATGCTTAGGATTATTATATTAAATTTATGCCATATTCTCTCAATTTATCCCTGTAAATCTTATGCTGTACCTTTAAAGGTTGAACAGTTAAGAGGTTAAGATATAGAAAAAAATAATGACTCAGTGAGAGACGGATTACTCTCTGAATCAAAACCATATCTGGCTTGTTCCCAGTGAAGTACCTGATAAAATACCAACAATTAAACAATCAAGAATGACTCATTACAAAACCGTCTACAGTATGAGTCATCTTTCATGTAAGCCCTGTTGCTAATCAGGGAAAACTTTTATTTATTATTTTTTTGAGGGAGGTAGGTAGGTAGTTCTTTATTTATCCCCTTGGGAAAATTTCAGTCTCATAGCAGCAAAGATATGTAAGGAATAGAAAAGGGATGTTACATAAGGAACAGCTAGGAAATACAATAAAAAAGAATAAATATACTAACAATGGGCTGCCAGTAAAAGTATGTGAGCTCTTCTGTAATTTGATTAAGTCAAACCAGGATCACATGAATGCAGTGTAACTAAATTTGGAGTAATCATTTATGAAGGGCACTGTAAAAATCTAACAATAGTCAAGTGATCAACATAAGTGTTGTTGTCTGACGTACACCTGATAGACAATGTGTGTGAGACAGTAAAATCATGTTGAAGCTAAGTTTATTTAGAACAGCGTTTCTCAACCTATGGTCTGAGGACCTCCAGGGGTCCTCGAGGAAGTTCCCTGAAAAAAGGAAAATAGTTTAATTCCGCTAGAGAATGAGAGAATATATAAAAATGTCTATTCTATATAAAGGTTTCACACTCTTCACTTTTAATCTGCCGAGACAGATAACTAAACTTATCAGACGGGGAGCCCTGAGACTACATCTTATCAAATATGGGTCAGCAGACTGCTCTGTATCAACTTGTGGGTCCTTGACACCAAAAAGATTGAGAACCACTTCATTAGATATCCAGTATTTCTAAATCAGGCGCCTCTTAAAGGTTCAGTCATGACCAAAACTAATGCAGTACAACAATTTATGTCGATAAAGGATATTTAAAAAAGTTTTAAGCACTTTTAAACTAACAAAATGAATAAAGAAATAAAGGTTTCACAATAGGTCCACCAGAACTGTATTCCCAACACAGACATGAATAAAAAGTATAATGAAGCATAAAGTAAGTATAGAATATAATTGAATAGTTGAATTAATGAACCATAAAACCTCTATAAGAGCAGGGATTAGGGGTAGGATCAATTTTATTTTGGTCTCTGATTAGACTTTTTTGAAAGTGGACTCTTAAATTGAGGTTTTTTTCCTTTTATACCACTTTCTACTTAAACTCCATTACATTTCAGAGGCAATTATTGTACTGTTTACTTCAGCTTTAGTTACTACTAGATACTTTACAAATTAAGATTTTTTAAATACAAATTATATGAAGAGCTTATAACATTTTTTTACAACAATTTTTAAAAAAAGAAAAAAAAGAAAAAAGAAAATGCCATCAAATTCATCTTTAACTTGAGTCTGTAACCACAACTGTGACTGATTTATTAACACACAGTATGATTAAGAGGTGCTGGATTATTTACACACGATGGTATCATAAATGTATAGTTAACATGATATTAATATGTCATCTTTAAAATATCACAGTGAACACTGATATGTCGCTACACCCCAAAATTAAACCGCTCAGCAGTATATGCAGGTAGAGCTAAAATGATTAGTTGACTGATCAATAATTCTAATTTTAATAAACTTTTGTCATGACAGCCATTGATCTATGACATTTGGGTAAACACAGGTGTTACCAATGGTTGTGTAATCAGGATACAAAAAAAGGTAACTGTATTCCATTGCAGTTACAAACCACAACACCACTCTCGTCCTAGTGAAAACAACTAATCTGATAGTTGCTTATTCATTAAATAATTAATAAATAATAATAAAAATTCAAATTCCAAAATGCTTTCACTAGGTGAAAATGTCGCCATTATCTTGTCTCAACATCTAATTTAAAAAAACATTTATAGGTAAACCCAACTGCTAACGTTATCTACACAGACCAACCACTAACATTGCCTAGACAGATCAACCACTAACGTTAGCTACACAGACCAACCACTGATTTTAGCAAAACAGACCAATTGCTAACATTAGCTACAGAAACTGACCACTCATTTTAGCTAAACAGACCATCCGGTAGCGTTAGCTACACAGACCAACCACTGATTTTAGCAAAACAGACCAATTGTTAACATTAGCTATAGAAACAGACCACTCATTTTAGCTACACAGACCATCCGCTAGCATTAGCTACATAGATCAACCACTAACATTAGCTACACAGATCAATCACTAATGTTAGCTACACTGACCAACTGCTAACATTAGCTACACAGACCAACTGCTAACATTAGCTACATAAACCAACCACTAATTTTAGCTACACAGACCGACCACTAATGTTAGTTACACAGACTAACCAAAAGCTACACAGACCAACTGCCAACTTTAGCTACACAGACGACCCACTAACATTAGCGACACAAACCAACCACTAATTTTAGCTACACAGACCAACCACTAATGTTCGTTACACAGACTAACCAAAAGCTCACAGACCAAATGCCAACTTCAGCTACACAGACCAGCCGCTAACATTACGTTAGCTACACAGACCGGCTGTTAATGTTAGCTACACAGACTAACCAAAAACTACACAGGCAAACAGCCAACTTAAGCTACACAGAACAACCGCTAACGGTAGCTACACAGAGTAACTAAAAGCTTCACAGACCAACTGCCAACTGTACACAGAACAACCGCTAACATTAGCTACACAAACCAATTGCCAGCTTTAGCTAAACAGACCAACCATCAACTTTAGCAACATAGACAAATTGCTAACGTTCAACATAATCCAAATGTAGCCTAAAATAATCAAGTTACATTACTTTAACATTGTGATACATACATTAGGCTAATGCATTCTTTAACAGGTGCGCAATAGCAGCACTTAATTAGTATCGTGGGTAACACCTGTGTTTGCCTTAATATTTCATATCAAAATGGCTGCAGTGGAAAACGTGTCTATAGTTTAAATACATTTTCCTGATTAAGTAGGCCTATCATTTCCAGGGCATACTTTTACTCTTAACAGTTTTTTGTTTGTTTTTTTAAGTTTACTGGGCTATTTTTACTTACATAAAGGATCTGAATACTTTCTCCACCACTGATGTATAAGAGGATAAAAATCAAACTACTACAGACACCACACTGTAATAATATTACAGGAATGTTGCAGTGACTAAAATAACATCCAGCTGGTCCAAAAGGAGATTGGTGATTGGCACCGATTTTTCCACTGTCGCTCTCACAGCACTTGATAAAACTTGTTAAAGCCCAGCAGCAGACGGCGCATCCCACCCTTTACCCCACCCTAAACCCCTCCCTCCCTATCCTCCCCTCCACCCCTCCCACCCTCCCTCACATGGAGATGAGGAGAGAAGTTTGCCTGCGGCGCAGTCCAGTGAACATTTACTGTATTTCATTTGGGGAACAGCAACAAGAGCCTGCGGAGAAGCTTTCCAGGGAATGCTGGGGAATATCTGACAGCACAGAAAACGCCGCTCTCTGCTCACTTTTCCTCTTTATTTTTGTGGGGGAAAAAAAGAGAAAAAAATCTTTACTTATCATTGATGTCGCCAAAGTAGTGGGAAGCTCGGGTCAGTAGGACAGCGGCCGAGCGCGGACGGTTTGTCTGTCGGTGTGGGTGCTTTTTGTTTAAAAGAAAAAAAAAGATACACAAAAGAGTCCTGGAGGAGAAGAACAGAGCGAAACAGAAGCGAAAGACGACCAAAGAAGAAGAAGAAGAAGACAGTCCGAGTGAACGTGATAAAAGAGTCCGACTCAGAATGAATAACAACAAAATCGAGAAAGAAAACGAGCAGAGTGAATTCACCAACCACGAAGAGGAGGTACGTACCCACACCGAGCACCTATACTGTACCTGCTTTCATAGCTGCTGGAGACATTTCTTTAATTTGTGACCCAGACCGACAAATTAATGAAAAGATTCAGGCTGAAACCGTAGCGTGTCTTAACCACCATTGGCTACTTTGTCACTGTAGTACTCTTCGTTATTTTCCTATAGCTGTTTAACGTGTGAAAACCCTCTCCTGTAGCATTTCCTGCGTTATTTTATCTTGTAAAAGTTGCCAGTCTTTCTTTTATGGCATTAGACCTACTGTTTTCCGAAAGCAGCATATCATTCGTTCATTTCATGTGCACCTGTTAACTGTTTTTTTTAGACAAGTTGCATCTATTATAAGATAAGATAAAATAAGATAAGAAAAGATAAGAGAAGACAGAACTTCTCGTGTCAGAGATTGCTCCAAAATTACAGCAACATAACAATAGAGTATTAAATATAAAGCGAAATATAGTGTATAAAGAAACAGTAGACGTATGATAGAAACAATAGAAGTAAGATAGGTAGGTAAAAAAAAGAAAAAAAAGAAACTGAAAGAGTAAAGTAATATTGGCAGTGATATCGAAAAGTGAAATTGCACATGACACATGAAAATTATAATGGAAAGTAATATTGCACATGACAGTGAGCGTAATATATGATATTAAACCTTATATTGTTAATGAAAAAATAAAGAAAAATAATATTGCACATGATAATGAGCCTGATATTGAAAAGTAATAATATCTCTATTCTTTATTTTTTGTAACCTGCCGTATACTGTAGTCATGTCAAAGTATGGGCTGACCGATACTGGAAAGATATTACGGACTATTAAAATAAATTGTGATATTGATATATTGGCTGATATCACAATGATCCCCATCAGACACTGACAATGATCACTAATTGGGACAGGATATTTTATAGTTTATCAATAAACTCTATTATCTAAAATGAAATCAGAACACTGAAGCAGCAAACTTTCACTGTTAATGTTAAATGTTATGCTTTTAAAAAAAATATATAATCTATGAATATAAATAATTAATGAATAATCATTAATCAATTTATCGGTGTAAAGAATTCAACTGATTCAAAATGTATTCACTGACAGTGTAAGGTTTGTGAACCAATTCACGATACGGTTTGGTCTGCCTTGTCAGTGTAGAAGTGGCAGTAATTAATGTTTAACATAACTAATGTGCAATTATTAATGATTTATTGATTATTGATTGTTAATGTGCTCAACTATCGGTTAAGGTAAATGCAAAAAATCTGCAACTAAAGAATTATTTACAAAAAACACAAATAGAAAAAATATATTTTGATATTAAACCGACTTTATTCTGCCAAAAAAGACAACATATATGCTGTAGATATAGACCAATATAGCGGCCGATCGATTATATGGGCTGACCATTATATCTGTCTGGCTCTGAAACAAATAGGCTGCTGAATACTCAAGAGGAAAAAGTGAGGAACAAGGCTGGACTTAATAATTGATGAATCACTAATAAGCAGTTCCTGAATAACTTTGAAGCCAGGTCTTTATTATTGAGGGTAATGATACGTTACCTTACAAAACTGTTGTTAGTTCTGTCTTACTGTACCATGAAGCCAGACTTCACACAGCACTGAAAAAGCAGTACAGTAAAGGGAATTCTGAGCCAGGGGGCAAATTAGTTTTCAAACAATGCTGCTGCAACATGTAGGCAATAACTCTTTGTAACACAGACCTCACTGCATTACAGTCAAAGGCGAAATGTGCAGGATTTTCTTAAAAAAACAGACTCATATCAAATAACCCTTCTTAATCATCACTTACGACGCACTAGAAGTGTGTGATTGTGTCTGTACTTTCTTATTTTCTCATTATTTTGCTGTGTTTGTGACGCTTTACCAGCCCTAAACGACCTGCGAATGAGACTAAACCATCACGTATCTTTCTGCTGTGTTTACAAACAGCATCTGGCAAAATCCTGCCTATTCTACCTTTAAATAACAGCAGGCTCTGTGCTAATATGACTCAATTACATCTTAATACGCAACAGAATCCATTTAGTTTCTGGTGAAAATGTTTTTTTTTTCTCTAAACATGCTGGGTAATAGCCCAGTTTCTTCAACTTCTCCTCTGTAAACATTGCACAATCTGGATTCATAGTGTCCTCCTTCTTCTTCTTCTTTGGTAAATAAGTTTGTAGTGGTCCTCTTTGCATGAGGTTGGTTTTCTTTGGCACCATAACATCTCCACTCGTGTTATTTCAGAGCCCCACACATCCGCAGCCAAGTGATGTAAGAAAGGTATATCAGATTATATCAGATATTTCTCTTGGAGCAATTTGATTAAGGCTCAGTGTTCTGTTCGTCACTTTGTAACTGAATAGCCAAACATGCCCGGCCTGATGGATCACCATATTTGGTCCACTGGTGAGGTTACCGTGGACGCAGGGAGTTACTGCAGCACCACACAGATGAGGTAAAGAGTAAAAAACTGACTTCTTGGAAACCTGATGAAGAGTTTCGGTTTAGAGCTTCATTCATCTTGTGACCTTGTTTACTTGTGATACAGCTGTAGTTTTTCAGATCCTGTATATGTACGAGCACAGGACTCTCAAGTGATCTTCAAATGTCTTGTTTTGTTCAACCAACGGTGCAAAATGTGGAGATAATAAATTAAAACTGAGAAAAGCAGCAAATCGTCATATTGCAGAAGCTTTTTTGCATTTTCTGCTCAATAAATGACTTGTTGATCAGTTAACTGACCGATCAATGCACGACATCTTTGTTTCAAATGGAAGAGGGATGGTTCCTCATTATTTTAACCAAAGAGGACAAAGGATTACAAGAAAATAACTTGATTATCAGCTCGTCTGCAGCTAGCGATCATTTTTATTATCCGTTAATCTGTCGATCACTTCGTCAGAAAATGTTGATCACTGTTTCCCAGAGCCCAAAATGACATAGAGCAAAATCCAGAGACAGTCACAGCTAATCCTTTTTTAAAAAACTTTAAAAACTTAGGTGCAGCACTGCACAGTTCAACCTCTTTGCTCCAACTTGAAAAGGGATGGTTGCTTGTCATTTTAATGAAAGAACACGTAAAAAAAGAATTAAAATTTTAAAAAATATGATATATGAAAATATGTTGGCCAATAGTCTCTCTCTCTCTCTGTAATGTTGTCATTTAAAAAACACAAATCTGAATTAAGAAAAATAAAAATAAATAATTAAAAACAATCTGTTGACTGCTGATCATAGATATCATAGACTGATATACTAATATCGCTGAGTTAGGTCAATATTGGCCACATAATAGCGACCGACCGATATATCGGTCTGGCTCTATCCACAACCCAAGGACATTCAGTTTACTGTCATGGAGGACTAAAGAAACCAAAAAAATATTCAACAATGAATTGATTGTCAAATAGTTGGCTGTTCATTTAATAGTTGACAACTAACTTATTAATCGACTAGTCGTTGCAGCTTCACTGCCTATGCACAACTCATTATAGCATCTGACAGCTTTCTTTTAGAGCAAAAATGATTAACTTGTTAAAAAATTACCTCTCAGCTTTTAACTATTTTGATGTATTGGTCATTTACTCCATTTTTCAAGCAGAAATGCAAACATGATGTATGATGCCAGTTTCTCAAATGTGCAGATTTGCTGCTTTTCTTTGTTTGATATCATTCTAAATTTTCTGGTTTATTTATGGATTAACAGGCAAAATAGGCAATCAGAAGGCATCTAGTTTGGGCTTTGGTGAATTGTGATGAGAATTATATCAGTGGTCAAGAATAATCATTAGTTGCAGCTCTACTTTGCTGGATAAATATATCTCTGAACCAGCATCTCAAGGACCAGACAAGACAAGAGTCGTCTCTTGTGTTGTGTAAAAAGCAGACAGAGAGACACAGAGAGAGTAATGGCCAGAGGAATCTAATGGTTGTGGGAATGTTTGGAAGACGTCCAGACTTAGATTTACTCGACTGAATTAACGTGAGGTGAGACAGCACCACTTTATCTTTTGTGTAATGATGTGTGTTGTATGCAGGGGAGCAGCCAGCAAGTTTTGGGGAGACCGTACCACACATACGGACACACACTTCCAGAGTCACATATTAAGTGTGCAGGCGTAGAGAGGTGCAATCACACATACACATGCAGATGTTTGCAGGCAGGTGTGCATTAGAGCTGCAACGATTAATCAATTAGTTAACCATCAAGCTATTTTGATACTCGAGTGAAAAAAGTCAAAACTCTCTGATTAAAGGAGAAATATGTAATATATTTACTGTACTAAATCATCAAATGACCATGACGTGTCATCAGAGATTAAGGAGACATGCTAAGTTGGAATAATGGCTGCAGCCAGCATGTCCTCCTGTGAAATTTCCCTTCCGGTCCATCTGTTTTTATTTGTCCAGCTCATGTTTATTCAGATTTAAAAGTTCAAATTAATGTTGAATGTTTGCACCATGAGTCAGTGTCTGTTTATGAGTTATAAGAAATTATCAATCATCTTTAATAATCTTGTTAATGGAGACGGTGCAGGCAGTAAGGCAGGTAGTCACTGAACTACAACTCCAGAGTGTATATTTTGAGCAGTGGGCTTTTGTTTTCAGGATGACGGGCTTAACTTAACATCAACAGACAACTGACAGTTATAAACAGCTGATCAACTTACAGTGTAGGACTCGTCATAGCTTGTCATTGTCAAAGTATAAAGTTGCACTGGTCTTGCCCTCGTGCAGGTTCAGTGTCCCCTCAGCCTGCCCGAGCTTCGAGTCTGGGGGGAGGAAGCAGGGGGAAACAACTCGCTTCAACCATAGATCATATATTAAACAGGGCTTCAGCCTACTTTATATACAGTCTGTGTCTTCGACTACCAATTTGGACTGCAGTGCAAATCATATTACTCCTTAAAATGTGATTATTTTCTGGTTTCTTTACTCCTCTATGACAGAGAACTGAAAAGCTTTCAGTTGTGAATAAAACAAGACATTGGAGGATGTCATCTTGGACTTTGAACAACATTTTTGAACATTTTCTAACATTTTATAGACCATCAACTAATAGATTAACTGAGAAAATGATTGTCAGACTAATCAACGATGAAAATGATCATTAGCTGCAGCCCTAGTGTGCGTAATCACACAAAAACACACATCAGACTAAGAATAATATGATTAATTTCAGAGTTTGTCGTGCACTTTTTCCACATGAGAAATGAATGTCAGAGTTTGGGGCTGCAACTAACGATTATTTTAATTAACAATTAATATGTTGATCATTTTCTTGATTAATTGATTAGTTGTTTGGTCTATAAAGGTGACATCATCCAATGCCTTGTTTTGTCCACAACAAGATTTTCAGTTTACTGTCACAGAGGACTCAAGAAAACAGAAAACATTCACATTTGAGAAGTGGAATTTTCCTAAAAATGACTCGAAATGATTAATCTATTATCAAAGTAGTTACCTAATCAGTTATTTGTTGCAGCTTTATTAGAGTTTAGGAAATTAAGAACAATACAAACTGCTTAATGGATGATCAAGTGACTAATTTGACATTTTCAACTTTTGTGTGTTTAAGCCTTTAAACACTTTTTCCGTCCCAATCTCCTGCGCAGAAACCTTCACAAAGATCACAAAAGCACTGAATGCAAAATGCCAAACAGCTTTGAGCTTAACAACACTAAAGCAACCATAAACTATGACCTTATGAGAGCCAAAGTTTAACAGCCTCGCTGGTATGACTCTCACATGCTGAGCAGCAATCCCCCCCCCACCCCACCCCTCCCTCTTTGCACACTGTAGTATGTGACTCAATGGATCACTGATTCGCACCAGTAAAGCGCCGTGGCGAGCTTGGCTTCTCGTGCCTGCTTCATTGCTCAACCTCACACGCCATCATCAGTGTACACCACCAAAGCCTGACGATGCTTAATGTTTATCTTCCGTGGACCAGCGCTCACCAAACATGGTGCTGCTGCAGACGAGGTATGCAGGTTTCAGCCCACGGCAGCGTCTAATCTCACGGGCTGGTTTGATAAAGCTTTATTATCAGGTGTTCTGGATGCTTTCACAGGCCGTGGCACTCAGCGGCCACTGATGTAGTCGAGCTGACACGCCGTCTGTTAACATGGTGAATGTCAAAAGATGTGTTTCGACCAGCTGTGGTTTCCACGCCTTGTATGGACACGAGACCTGGAGGGGCCTTCAGAGGAGATTCTTTAAAAACATTAAAATAGATCTTTTTTTAACAGCAGCCATTTTGACATGAAACAAACCTCCAGTTCACAATGTTGTAAACACGACAAGAGGGGTCGTTCATGTGGACTCATTTTGTAAACACGGTGAATACGACCCCATTTGAACGCACCATAATGTACAATTTACAATACAGTACCTTTCTTGTAAGTACACTGACATACCACTTTAACTACTGCACTTGTTGCAGAATTATCATTTATTTTTTGTACACTGAAGTTAAAATTAATGACATCTGTTTGGAAGTATATGTTTGTCAAGTATATGTTTAATTGTGAAGAGAGTGAAGCGTATTTACAATAACTGAGAAAATATGTTTATGTCATCAGGATTTTAAGATGTCATTTACTTCATTTAGATGTGAAATGATTCGTTAAATAATCGGTTAGCCAGTGGGGGCAGACTGACAGCATTTAGCTTTTTAGCTAAATGCTGTTTTAGTTACTGAATGAATTGAATCTATTTTATATGATATTAAATTGAAAGTCTATGGTTTCTGATTCAGTTGTAGGAACAAAACAACTATATAAAGATGTCACTTTGAGCATGAGGCATGTCAGGCAAATTAATTGATAATGACAATAATCATGAGTTGCTGCCCAAATTTTACTTTGATCCTTTAGCCATTTAAGTCATTTATCAAGTAAAGAGTGCCAAAGATTTGTTTCTCAGATGCGAGGATTTGCTGCTCTTCTCTGTATTTTATTGTTATTAATTAAATATATTTGTGTTTTGGATTTAAAGGGTCAGACAAAACTAGGGCTGCAGCTACTGATTATTTTCCATTGTTGATCGTTTTTCTCCATTAATCGATTAGTTGTGTGGTCCATAAAATGTGAAGAATGTCAATCAGTGTTTCCTAAAGGCCAAGGTGATGTTGTGAGATGTCTTGTTTTGTCCACAACCTAAGGATGTTCAGTTTACTGTCAGAAAGGAGTAAAGAAACCAGAAATATTCAGATTTAAGAAGCTGGAATCAGAGTCTTGACTTTTTTTTTTTAATTATTCAAAATGATTTAACGATTATCAAAATAGTTGGTGATAAATGTCATAGCTGAAGACTAATCAATGTTTTATATGATAGTAAAATGAAAATCTTGGCTTATGAATCAGTGATTGGAAAAAACAAATATATTAAGATGTCACCTTGGGCTTGGAGCGATTACGATAGCCATGTTTCTCCATTTTAGAGAGCAAACAATTAATAACGACAGTATGCATGAGTTGCTGCCCAAATTTGAATGATCAATTAATCATTTAAGTCATCATCTGTCAAGCAAAAAGTGCCAAAGATTAGGTTATCAGATGAAAGGATTTGCTGCTTTCTTTGTTTTATATTATTATTATTTGAAAATCTTTGTGTTTTGGACAAAACAAGGAATAAGAGGATGTCACCTTAGGCTCTGGGGGATTGAAATGGCCAATTTTCCACTCTTTTCTTACATTTTGCTGACAAAACTGTTCATTAATTTGACAGGAAATACATACAAATAATCATTTATGTATTTCAGATTATGTGCAGCCCATTTTTGTGTTAATGTATAGTTCACAGTGAGGACAGGGAATGAAAGTTGAGGACATGCAGTGCAGGTTGTGAGAACATGGAATGCATCCTCACTAACAAAGTCACCCGACTAAGCCTGACCTTTAACCTGCTTGCTGTCAGTTTCCCTCTAGCTAACTCGTGTTTATTTAAGTCGAGACCTGCCCAGCCTCTTCAACCATGGAGGTCCACCGTCAAAAAAAAAAGCACCTGATTTTTGACAAACGAGTGAACACAGAGCGTTTTCCCTCTGCAGGATGAGACTGTGTACTTGAAATCACACTCATCATATTCACACTAAAACTGGATGTAACAGTCGAACGCAGCAGGAGTTTGAACCTCGTAAAACATCTGTTGATTCTAGTTCCCGGCTCACCATAAACATGTAAGTGGATCTTTTACAAGCGCCCAAAGAGAAACAGAATATCACTCAAGCAGAGTTCAGCAAATGCGGCGTATCTCCCTGGGGTGTAATTGGATTGTGCTTGGCCTGCTTTGGGTATCCACCAGGTCCTCTTCAAATAGCAGGTCATGTGGCCAGTGTGACCTTTTCCATGAGGAGATGTAGGTGGGGAGCTGTGCTGCTTCTGCTAGAGAAGCACGGTGAAGCGGAGGGAGGCCACGCTGGTCCGTAGCACAGTGGTGGCGCGGGCACAGTGGTCCGTACTTGTGTGCCTGTATCTATGAAAAGGGCACAAAGATATATTAACGCTCTGTGACATGAAACGTTATCAGAGGGGGGCTCGCAGGGTAAAGTAGCTATGATAGAGCAAAAGGGAAAACATGCAAGGGAGTAAGACTATATAATACACTTAAACTCTCATAAAAAACACAGTTATACCATGAAAACAAAAAATGTTTTGACTTAAAAAGTTTTATCTGGTAGGTCTGTGATAGTATAGACTTTTGGCCGTTTACCCGGCTGCCAAAATAATTACGTTTTATCGGACTTTATTGAAGCATACTGGCATAACCTTTGGATAGCTCCTTTAATGCAGGGCAGTGCGTAAGTGAGTTAAAGCGAGCACTAGACTGAGAGTGATGGTGATGCGCATAGAAGAGCAAAAAAAGCTGTCAGTCTGGCAGTAAATGTACAGTACAGGTTACAACACTGTAGTTTCTCAAGACCAAGAAAAGTCTTGTCTGTTATTTCTCAACTGCTGGAAAAGTGATGGTGGTTAGCCCCCAAAGTAAGCTGAGCAGGAAAGGCTAACTTTAAGCTAATGCTAATGCTTTTCCAACGTCGGTTCCGGAGCAAATGTATCCCGTTCAGAAGCCCTGTAATCCAGCATTTGAACTGCTGCGTCTTTTTCTGAGACGTGGTGAAATAAATCTACCATGATAAATCCAACACTGAATGTCATCTGAGTCAGGCTGAGTCTGTCGACCAATCAGAGGCTGTGTTCCTGACCTGTGGTGACAGCTCTGATCCATAGGTGTACTAATAGATCTATGTGCTGATCTCAAGGTGAGATTGACTCTTCAAAATAAAATTTGCAGTGATGAAGGTAATGAGCCCAAGGCTGCGGGACTCGTCACATGACCGCAAAACCGTGGTAATGTGGTTATCGTCACAGCTCTTTAAAGTTTTAAGTTCACTGAATTTGAAAAGACAAGTTGAGGTCATTTTGTCACGGATCAAAACAAATTAAGTTGAACCAACAACTCTTCAGTCACAGATTTTTGATTCCTTTTATATTTTTCTCAGCCAAGAGTTGTCTTAAAGTGCATTAGGGACACACAGCAAATTTTCTTGTAAACTAAAAAGAAGATTATCAGGAGAGTTTTAACTCTCAAACACTGTATGCTGGGAAGTTTGCTAAAATGCTCATCATGTTTCTTAGAAACTGAATTCAATGAGTTGAATTCAATGAGTTGAATGAACTCTGAATCAACTCATCATTTCAAGTCGTAAGACTTCAAGTTAGAAGAACTCATGTTTATGAACTGTGAAGTAATCTAGAAATGTAAAGTTTAACTAAATAAAAAATAAAACTCATATTTGTTAAGTTAATGAGAACAGATTAGTTGATTCCACTAAATTTCTGTATGATTTGGTACAGTGTACAAAATAAAAGGCCTCTTTACAGGCTCACACAAGCAGTAAAACCCTGCTCCATCTACCCGTCTGATAGGTAGTAGTTTATTTATAAAAGCGCGGCGGGAATTGTCATCTTATCTTAGCCATTTGTCAGCTGTGCGACAAGAGGTATTTGAAAAGGCAACAACAAGGCTTAGCGTCAGGAACGGCTGCTAGTCTGATGTGAGAAGCAAAGAAAAAAGAGATCGAGAGATAAAGAATTGGACTAAATATTTAAATATATATATATCTACAGCTATATATAAACTATTTAAACTGACCGGTGAAGTCTCTCACACAGTGCTGCTTTCCTTAAAAGGCGTCAGTTGTCAAGGCTTGAGTTTGCTTTGTAATTAATGATACACTACACAAGTGAAGGAAGCGTGAGCATGTGCCTAGACAGCATCAGCCATCTTGTCTTGCTTTGTCATACTGTATTTATGTGCGTGTTCTGTCACCTCCACTTAATATTGCTTACTCACGCGCTATAATTATCCACCTTACAGTATCTCCTCTCTGAACCCTCCTTCATACTCTTTTATTTAAACGTTCTGCACACTTTTTCAGTCAATGTTTCTCTCATTTCTTTTCTCTAAACCCCCCTCCATCCATCCTCCCCCCTTCTGTCCTGCTCACTCTCTACACTTTTATCTCTCTTCCCCTCCGTTTCCTTCCCTGTCCCACCCTTTTTCTTCCCTCTCTTTATCTTGTTCTCTCGCCGTTTCCTCCCTCGTTCCCTCCCTCCCTCCCTCCGCCCTGGCACTGTTTATAATTTGCCACTCTTCTTCTCCCCTTTCCTACCACTCCCTCCTTTTTCATCCTGCTCTCTTGCCCATTTTAGTCCCAGTAGACAGACTCCTTATCCTTTATCGCCCCATACGTTGAAAGCATGACCCTGAGACCTCTGAACAGAACAACCGTTTATGGTCATGGGAAGAGCCCTAAAGAGAGGAGCGAGCCAGGCGGAACGCTAACGAGGAGAAACTTGTCTGTCCCGACTATCCAGCTGAGTGCCAACAGACTGGACTGCCAGAGTTAGCCATCCAAGGCCAAACCTCTTGAGATTAGCTTGAAAAGGTGGGACCAAAGTCGAAACTAGCAAAGCCTGTGCGTAAGCATGGATGGATTATCCCCTTAAATGCTCTAACTGGGGCTAATTTCTTGTTATGTTGTCAAATGTAGGCTGGAAAAGAAGATTAGCTTTCTCTCTTGTCAATCCACTTCACAGAAAAGTGAAAGCTAAAATGCATACATGTAAGATACATTCAGGTAATTAACTTTTAAAGGTGCAAGTGTATAAGATTTACAGGGATTTATTGGCTGAATACAATACAATCATAACATTTGATAGTATCGAAAGTACTGAAGCTATAAAAGTGCTCATTCACGACCTCAGTTCAGTTCAGTCTTTATTGTCCTGCCTGAAATTGAGCTTGCAGCAGCAGAACTAGACAGTGTTCACTAACTTTTACTGTAACAGCACTGTGTGCAGGTTGTTAATGAAAAAAAAAAAGATCTCATTTTGTGTGCCAAGGACTTTTTTCTTTTTGCAATAGCATTGAAAGAGGTAACAATTGTTATTTTTTAAAATATTATTATTGTATCAAAGTTTTAAATTCTAGTATTGTGACCTGAAAATAAGAGTCATTGTGTTTTTCTTACCTTATAATGAGCCACGGCTCCTCGTCCTTCCATGGAGGCCATCATTTGCACCACTGTGTTTCTACTGTAGTTTTGCTGTGACCATAGGTGTTTGCAATCTGCAAGCTCACCACTAAATCACACACACACTTTCATTTCATTTTGGCTAAAAGTGGCAATTATTGGATAAAATGCTAAAACACAAAATATAACTTTTGTTGACTAGCGGTCGACCAATATGGATTTTTTGATTGCCAATACAGATGTTGATATTTAGAGAGGAGTGCTGATATTGCTGATATTGATTCACTTGCATTATTCTATACATAATATATATTTCACGCTAGCCAGTAATGGATTTAGATCAGATTTGCTATCAGTTAGGGTGGAGATATATCTAGAAAAGATGATGGTGACGGACGAAATGTAGCCAAACGATTACAGCAGGATAGTTATAATACAGGGCTCCAAACTAACTTTTTAACCACCTTAACAAAACTCATAAGTTGAAGAACTAACATCAGTTCAGCAGCCACACTGACAAGGCATTTATTTGTTCACCAGCCTTGTGAGCAGAGGTTTCGGCTGATGCCAGATAATCAGCCTTAGCTGATCATCACTACTGGTAAAATTAGCCACCATTGGCTACTAGCTGCAAAAAACCTTGTGAGCATTGAAGATACATAGTCACATAAAAACTAAAAATCCTAAGCACATCTTGAAAATAAGCTATATTTAGTGCAGAAAGTTAGTCAGTTGATTGATGAGTTGATCAACAGATAATAATTCATAATTTTATGATATATTTACTGATTTTCTTTTGTTTTACATTATTGTAAAGGGGTGACATTTCAGATTTGAAACCTTCAGTTGGTTATTAAAGCAATGCTTAGATATTGTGGGCTTCAGGAGCATGTAGTGGGCATTTTTGCAATCAAATAGTTGATTAAAACACAAGCCCATAAAAGAAATAACAAAGTAATCATTACTTGCAGCCCTGATTATGGAATCTATAAGTGCTGTCACTGATACACACAGAGGGACAGCTGCACTATCTCATAAAGGGAACGTATTAGCAGTAGGCTTATATTTCTTCATGGAGACACAGAGGATGACTAAGTATGCACTGTTGTTTTTGTCTCCACTTGCACCGGACACTTTAACCCTCTGCCCACCCAACCTTTAAAGCCAAACAGTTTAAGGTGTCCACTTGGTCAGGCGGCAACAAAAGGAGTCCAGGAAAGGCAGAGGAGGACTTGGCCGATTAGTTCTCGTTAATGAGCGCTTTGGAATGTTAAGTCCATTCATCGAGACTCATCAGATAAGGGAAAGGAGGAAGAAGAGAGCAAACTATGTATGAAAGATTGTGATGAAGTCTAAGCTGACAGCCAAGGAGTCACACTGATGTGCAGCTGACAATCTGTGAATGAGTCGCTCTTCTCTTCCACACATGTCATCCAAATGATGCCTTCAGGCCTTTTAGTTCTGGTCGAAAATGGCTGATAAGAAATAAAGAGCATGTTTGTGTCATTAAAGGGATGGTTCGGATGTTTTGAAGTGAGGTTGGACGAGGTACCTATCCATTTTCTTTACAGTGGATGGCAGTTGGCACGCCCCATGTTTGCAGGAGCAGCATGAGCACTGGTGTAGCAATGTACTGCTGTGGACAGTCAGCCGGAAAAAGACCCACTTAAAAAAAAAAAAATCAGTTCAAGTGTACGCTATATTTTCACCACTTTACCTTGCTGTCAGACAGTCTTTTCAGATGGGAAACTGCCATTATATCAGCCAATGATCAGTACCTCTAAAGCCACCAGACTTATGTGACAAAAACAGTAATTTTACCTTGCAGAAGAACTCGGGAGTTGCTCGTCTCCTGCTGCCTTAAAGTTCAGTTTTTGTTTGTGCTGTTGTGTGACTATGGTGAATCCGAACTAACCCTTGAAAACACTAAATCACTCAACAACAGAAACAAAGGAACCAATCAAGGCTGCGGTAGACGAGCAACTCCTGCACTCTGTGAGATAAAATAACTTTTGCCAATGGAGTCTGGTTGTTTTGGAGAAATATAGTGCACATTTAAACTGATACTGATTTTTTAAGGTCAGTTCATTCATTTACAAACAAAGCATATTCTGTCTTTTTTTTAAATTCTTGAGCCTTTTTGGTAAGGTTATTTAGAACACCCAGATCAGAATGTTTGTTTTTTTTCTCACCCGAACAAGTTGCCTTTGATTTTTAATGAATTATACAAAAAAAAGTCTTTCTTTTTTTTTTTTTACTCCCACAATCTCATTGCTGAAAACATCTAAAACATTGCACCATGCATCACAATTGTTTAGAAAACCTGCAGTGAAATCGGGAATTTGAGGCTGCAACAGTCACAATAAATTCCTGGAGGGACTTTTTATTGCTGACCCTGTAGGTAATAAACTGACTATTGACAAGAACCTTATACAAACCAACCTAAAAAAAAATAAACTATGCCTTCCAGATGCAAGTATTGTTTTCCAGGTTAGATTTAAACCAAGGGAAACTGTTATGTAGAGAGGAAGAAAAGAGCACATGGAGGAAAAACGTAGTGAAGTGGGGGCTTACTTGCTTTTCCTAGGTCATTTGTTTTAAATGTCTTTTAAAGGTTAACCTGTTGGAACATTTACAGGCCCTCACTGAGCTGTAATTGTTGGACTTGTGGGAGAAAGAGGAAAAAAAAAACAAAGCAACTCTCCTCTTAGAGCTCAGCCATGACGCTTGGAGTGTGCTCAACCTCACAGTTGACCCCTGACCTAAACAATAACCCGTGCCTAACCCGTAACCCCTGACCTCTAACGTGAAACTTGACCCGCTGAACCCTGGCGATTAACAGACAAACGGAGTCATCCATTTATGGTGGTTTGACACCTCTCCGGGCCTGCAGTCTGTCACTCTTCACATTCTTCCAACGCGGAAGATGAAAAAACCTGCGAGGATGATGGAGAGCGATGCCAACACAGAGCAGTGACAACTCAGATAGCAAAGGAGTGTGGGAGTCTGTCAGTTAGACTGTTTTTAATAACGCGGCGCTCAACTGATGCAAGAAAACTCAACTTGCCCTGAGCTCATGCGGGCTTATGGGTAGACTTTGATTTTAGCTCGGTCACAGCAGCAAACCAAGACTTGTGTGTGCATTTGAAAGCAACTACTCTCTTAGAAATAAGGGTTCCAAAAGGGTTCTTCCTGTAGGGCTGGAGTAGAACCCTTTTCATCCAAAGAAACCTTTTTTTTTTAAAGAGTTCTTCAAGGATTGTTGAAATCCTTGATAAGCTTTTACAGCAATGTTTGTCAAGGGCTCTTTGTACCATAATATCAAAGGTTTCTCAGTAGAACCCCCTGAATGGGTTCTAGATGAACCCCTTGGAATATAAAAGGGTTCTTGGTAGAACCCCCTGGGTGTTTATTTGGGAGTACCCAGACGGTGGAAAGTTTCTTGAACCATTACACTATAGAGAGGTTCTTTGTAGAACCTGTCATGGTAGGTTTGTGGGGAACCTTTCACAGATGGTTCTAGGTATAACACTTTATGTTAGGTTATAGCTAGAACTCAAAGGGTTCTAAGGGATAGCTTTATAAAAGGTTCTTCCAGTGACCATAAAAATGATTCTCCTGTGGGGACAAGCTGAAGAACCCCTTATGGTTCTTTGTATCATAATATAAAAGAGTTCTCAGCAGAACCCTCTTAGTAGGTTGTGGATAAAACCCTTGGAATAGAGAAGGGTTATTGGTAGAACCCCCCTGGCTGAGTTCTTGTTAACACCTGAGGATGGTGGAAAGGTTCTTGATAAATCCCCTGAGTAGGCCTCTGGCTGAAACCATTACACCAAAGTAAGGTTCTTTGTAGAACCTCTGAGGGGTTTTGTGGGAAACCTTTCACAGATGGGCCTCGGTATAACCTGTTCCAGGTTGAACACTCCAAAAGGATTCCAAGAAGAACCTTAATAAAAAAAAGTTTCAAGCAGGATCCATAAAGTCTTCTCCTGTGAGGACAAGCTGGAGAACCTTTTCTGGTTCTAGTTAGCACCTTGATTTCTAAGAACATAGAGTGGGTGTGTGTGCAATGAAAGATTCAGAATTTTTTTTAAATTCATATGCAGGTAATGGCAGCATTGTTGCATGCACACACAGACTACAATAGACCACTGTACCCTCTCTTTCAAGGCTTCAAGGTTAGAGCTGTGTCCTCCTGCCACATCTGGCTCGAAGGACCTCTGTCTATTAACATGGCTGTCCAACACACACACACACACACACACACACGGTGAGGGAGAAAGAAACACATAGTAATCATCTCACACCGCACCAAGGTCATGTCCCTCATTTCAGCCAGAATGAACGGTCAAAAAAGCTCTCAATTAAAGTCAGAGCAAATATCTGAGAAAGTCAAACAGAGTATAATGAGGCATTTCGGGCAATAGGTGTAACACATTTTATAAGTCTACAACGCAAGCTGAATAGAAATGACACATGAATAAGTTGCCAGGTCATTTAATTAGACAAATCAAGCAGCTTTTATAATGGCTGACAAATTGCGTTCAGCGCTGGAGAAAACGCTAAATGCCTTAATGCAGGTTTTGAATGGTGCTCCAGTCATTTATTGTTCCAGCTATCAAGTAGCTGTGCTGTCAGTTTTTGTCTTTCTAAATTAAAGCGTCATGGCATTTGATAAAGGGAAGGCTGTCTGTTGGAAGGTTGGTCCTCATATAGTGGAAGGTTTCAGTGCCGAACTCAACCTTTTTTCCCTTACATGACATTTCATTAGCGCAGCCAGAAAAAACATCATTCTGTGGCGGGTATTTTTAGCACCAGATGTTGTAGCTCAATGCTAAATTTATCATGCTTTGTAATTTTGCTCTTTCATCTGCCTCATTTAGAGGTTAATTTTGATTTATTACTACTTGGATCTTATTTTTATAGGTTTGGCCATCTTTTCTATTTGAAGCATTGTATTCACACAGTTAACGGATGAGGATTCAGAACACAGCAACATCAAGTCTGATGATCAGACAGGTTTGAACAAACTTCCAGGTCAGCCAAACTTATTAAAGCGTGAAAACAAAGGAGAACAATAAATTATTACCCAAGCTGTCCGTTGTAAACATCCAAACTGAAGTCCTGGTTAAACCATTGTCTTACAGCCTTTGTGATTGTCTAAATGATTGAGTTTCTTGCCCTGGTCGACTTTGGTTCACTATTTTGTTGTGTCTAGGGATCGAATTATGTTTTTTCATGCCTGATACCGATAATGGTTTTGACACTCTTAGAAATAAGGGTTCCAGAAGGGCTGATGTTCTACCCAGAGCCATTCGCTTCTGAAGAACCCTTTTTTCAAAGAAAGGGTTCATCTAGGGTTCTTTTGACGTCCATTAAAAACCCTTTTCATCCAAAGAACACTATTTGGAAGAAGGAGTTCTTCAAGGATTGTTGAAAGAGTTACTTGTACCTTAAATTTGTGAATTAAAGTTTTCTCAGTAGAATCCCCTGGATGGGTTATAGATCAAACCTAGTCTGCTATGGCGACAAGCTGAAGAACCCTTTATGCTTCTAGTTAGCACCTCATTTCACCTCATTTCATTTCAATAACTGATATTTGTCACATTTGCAGAAATCTATTCAATTCATCTCTGACTGTTCACCATCTGAACCGAAATTAGTTCATATATCGCCTTTCAGTTTTTTGTTTTGCTAGCTGGCTAAATTATGGATCAACAAATGAACTTGCTGACCTTTCACATTTAAGTTAGCGCCACGAGACATTATTGTGATCGTCGGCTAACGTTACTGATAACATGTAAAAACACCAACTCATACAAGGCGAGTAATGTTATGTCTGCAATATGGTACTTAAAAAAAGTTCCAGTTCCACCAATATTACTCAAAGAGAGAACCTTACCTACATAAATAAACCCTCGTTGTAGTTAACCTTATAAGCTAACGTTATCACTGCAACAACATGAATCATTCGGCCCTTTTCAGTGATGTAATTGGGAAACTGGGCATGCATGCCATCATAGAAATAGATCATTAGATTTGGCTGCATCAGAGCCAAAGTAATCAATTTTTAAGTTAATTTATTTTATCAGCAATCAGATTTAAAATAAGCACAGATTCTGGTAATCACAAAAATGCTGAATATTGGTCGACTGCTAGTTGTGTCTCCAGCAGGACAGAAACGGTTGGTTGATTATTCAATTAACTGATTGACAAAGCATTATTCAACAACTATATTGATAATTTAATTAGTAGTTTTCAAGCAATAATTCCAACCATTCTCTGACTTTTGTGGCTTTTCTTAGTCATATGTAACAGTTAACTGAATATTTTAGCATTTGGGACCTGTTGGATTATGGGATTTTTCACTGTTTTCTTGGCACTTTATTTAAAAAAAAAGATCAATTGCGAAAATAAGATGAATTGATGATAATAATGCTTAATCGTTCCCAGATCTCTGAAATTTCTTTCCTGAGTACAGAGTTATCAGAGCGGACAGAAAAACATTAGACAATCCAAGATCCAAGTTATGATAAACCAGAGAGATTAATCGATTAGTTGATCAAAAGAAATTTAATTCCCAACTATTTTGACAATCGGTTACTTGTTTCCAAGCAAAAATATTTAACATTACTTTTTCCAGCATCTTAAATCTAAGGATTTACTGCTGTCCAACAGTTGGTTGGACAAAAGAAGCAATCTGAGGACGTCAGTTTAAGCTCTGGGAAATTACAATGAGCATTTTTCACAATTTTATTGACATTTTAATTATTTATTTCAACCGGACAATTAATTGAGAAAGTAATGAGGATGATGATAATAAATAATGTTTAGCGGCTGTAGTTCCAAGATCTCATAAATTATTTTTGTGAGTGCAGACCCAAGTTGTGATAAACCGGAGTTATCTGTTAAGATATTATCCCAGTTAAGTTGTTGACTGTAGTTTGGAGCACAGACCCCCCTCACCCCTCCTTCTCCAGCCATAGGGTGGCACCAGCCAACCTTCAAGGTGCAATGATAGAGTATCAATAAGGTGATGACCTCATCCGGGGCTTGTGGAGTCAGGGATCTCTGATTAGAGGTACATTGATCCCCTGGGACTTGCTGCAGAAGTGGCCTTAATAAGATCTGATGTTTTTGGCCTGGGGCTCCACAGTCTGCTGTGCTCCGCTAAGGCGTTGCCAGGGAACTGCACTGGTAGCCGGCTGTGAAGTACTCAGCTGGCTCGTGGTAGGTAGGGACTGCTGTTTTTGATCGAAGCCTGCCTGTTTGTCGGTGTGTGAGCACGCCATAAATGGTCAATGATTCAAAGGCCTATACGAGGCCACTCAGCACTATGGAAATGTAGGTATGTGGCTAACGGAGAACCAATAAAACAATGCTTCTAAAACCTAATAAAACTGTGGCAGAGGCTTTATCTCTGGTTTTTTATGAATCTGCAGAATCTGCTCAACCCGTGGCCTGACCTTCAGTTTAGTTTACTACGCCATGAAACTTTGATGCCTCAGTTTACCTGGTGGCAGCACGTTTACAGCTCTCTCTCTCTCTGCCTTCTCGAGCTTGTCTCAAAGCAACATAAATAAGGGCTGATACTGTAACCAACAGCAGATGTCTGCAGGAGA
>JAJHUR010093332.1:0-18884 GCA_027495735.1 Lutjanus campechanus
CAATTAATCGATGAGTTGTTTGGTCTATAAAATGTTCTCATTCATTCAGGTCACTGTGATCTCAAGAAAGGATTAAATCGAAGGCAGCTGGACTTGTTTATATGTCATTGAAGACGTGTCGCCTCTCTTCCATGAAGCTTCGTCAGTTCATGCGTGTCAGACTAGCTCAGACTAGTCTAGTTCGATTTAATCCTTTCTTGAGATAGCCCTGTATATTTCTGCAACCTTCTATCTGTTTGTGTCCTGTATTCACTCACAAAAAGACAAAACAAAAATCTACTCCTCGACTTGGAAGAATTTCAGATGACTTCAGGGTTTCCAGCTAATGATTCGACTCGTCAACCTTCAGGGTGCAGCCGTAGCGCTGTTTCTGTCTTATATCTTGTGTTTGAAGTTATGCATACCATTTTCATCCTCTCAGACTTCTTATTTGTTATACAAACACTTCTCTATGTGTATGTTTGTGTTTAAAGGGCACATGGGGTCGTGTTCGGATGTAGTGTATATAACTTTGTCACATGATTTTTACACTTGTTGTTGTTGGATGGCATGTCAGGACACGCTGACCTACTTTTTAGGTCATCAGGTTCTGAGGAGATGTGGTGCTTAAGTGTCTCCTGATGTTATTGCTGAAGAGAGTCCATGTCCTCTGGAGTATTTCTCTGTTTCATGTCTGTGAAGATAAAGGCTGGAAATCTATAGTCAGCTCATGAAATTTTTGATTTATTTATTTTTTTATCACTGTGTGAGTACTTGCTACTTTTTAAAAACATAGCAATGATCTAGATGCATTTACTCCCATCAGCTTTTTCCATCTGCGGCTGCTCATTCACAGCCATCCTCAACAAAACTTAACAAGCACCCTAGCTAACGTAAACACAACGCACAGGTTTACTTCCTTTACGTTTCACCATCCAAGTTGTTCAGCCGTAAAAAACATAAACAGTTGTTACAGATGATCAGAATGTCGAGAATTTGGTTTTAAATTTCTACCTGTTGACTTTTCTGCATTGAGACATGATCTTTCAAGGGAGAATCACAATTCATTGAAGAATCAATTAATTTTTTAAACTTTTATTTATACGTCTCTGTGCTGCAGCCATTGTGTTTTCGGGTTATCCGCCCATTTGTCTGTACATCCTGTGAACGTGCCGTCTCCAGAACGCCTTTAGGGTATTTTTTTTTAAAACTTGGTACAACTTTTCACTTGGACTCCAGGATGAACTGATTGGATTTCGGAGGCCAAGGGTCAAAGGTCCCTGTTTTTGGCTGTAACTCAAGATTTCATGTGCTAATTATGACAAATTTTCACATGAATGTCTAATAGCATTTTATATCCAAAAGGTCAAAGGTCAGTGTCAGTGTGACATCATAATGTTCAGCTCTCTATCAGTCCTCTGCACTCCTCTCTAAAAAATAGTCTCTACGTGAAGACGGCATGTTTCTCTCTGGAAATTATTCACTGGAGTCACACACGTATAGTGATACACTTAATACCTTCTATTTAATTCCTTTGAAGTCTTCACCTCACAGGCTTTATGAGTTTGGACAGATACGGATGTTAAATGAAATTTAACTGGTTGCCGGAGGCATACAACGGCGAGGCAGTAATTCTAGGCTTTTTTCCCCCAACCCCTCCTGAACATGAAGTCAACTGTCCAAAATTCCCTGTAACATTAACATTCATGAGTTGTGTGGCTCCTCGAAGGCTGCGGTCAGCTTCATAAAGTCCCCCTCTTTTATCTCTCATCTCTCACAGCCAGTTAGATCATCTGTACGCTGTAGATTTTGCATGAATAGACGTTACCATTCAAATCAGCCACACAGCTTGCAAAAGAACAAAAACAAAAAAAAAACAAAGCAAAAACACATCCAGTCCTTAAATTGGGTATTCAAATTGTTGGCACCACATGATGCTAATGATCTGAATTCAAATGAGCATTTTTTTTTCCACACTGCAGTGAACTCAGTGGCTTTCCGTAGCTATTGTCATCGACACAAGCTGGGGTTTTGTGTGGGCTTTTTCTTTTTTTGTGTGTGTGCTCTGATGTTCTCCAGCGGTGATGAATGCAGGATTTGTACCAATGTGCATGCATGTTAGTGCTCAGAGTATTTGTGCATGTTCTCCGTAGGCAGAATACTGTGTGTGTGTGTGAGAGAGAGAGTGAGAGAAGCCTCATTTCCATCCAGTGCAGCGTGTAACAGTCATCCTTTGGCCCCTGTACTCTCAAGGCTTTAGCCTCAACAAAGCTCACTTTGTCACAGTTAACAGGCCGGGGCCTGCAGCTGGGTTGCAGTAAGCGTCGGTCCCCTCTTGTTGCTCCCACACCGCGAGAGAGGAGCCCCTCAAGGTGTGAGCTGTAATGACAGGAGAGATGCCAGGAAATGTCTTAACCTGTTCAGCCTGTAAAGTCTGAAGAAAAATGTGTCCCAGTCTCTGATGAGACACAGGCAGGGTTGGGAGATCACAAAATGTCCAGACAGGAAATTTTTGACACCTACTTTCCTTACTAAAGGGATAGTTCACCCAAAAATTAAAATTCAGTCATTATCTGCTCACCCTCTTGCTGATTGAAGGTCAGGTTTCGTTTGTTAGTCCACAAAACACTGCTGGAGTTTCACAGGAAAACAGAGGCAGACCAGTAAATCAGCTAAATAAAATGTTAAAAATCCCCCCTAAAAAAAACAAGCGGCAATTGACAGTTGCAGATATAATCACCCACTTACCTAAACCTACTACAATAATTGTAATTTAATTCATTAATGGCTGTTAATTCATATTTATTTTCATAATGCACATTAGAGCCTACTGGATTAGTGAAATTTGAGGCAAATGCTGTTTATATTTGAGACTGAGACTTAAAAAGTTGATAAAGATACATTGGTCAGTATTGTTTTTTAACAGGCGATATAAAGAGATCAATACATGATAAATAATTAGATTTCTTGTTGAACACCAACTTGAATATCAGTCGATCTGTACGCTGATACTGTCAGGCTGTAGTGCAGAGGATGAGCCCACAGTGAATTTTTAATATGGAAGGAAGGGTGAGGTTGAGAACACCAAAAAGTGAGTTTTGCTTAATTTCTTTAGTTTATTTAAAAAAACAAATAGAAAAAGTAATTGTTTAGTATTTTCTACCAGGTGCAGCTTGTCTCTAAGGTTAAAAACGTGTTGTGGTGTTAGAAACAGAGAAGGAACGTTCCGTGTTGGCTCTCACAAACATGTGCTTATTACATGCATGCTTTCAGTTACAGGCCACTGCAGTGTGACAATGCCAGGCATTCTTCAAATCGATGTCTGGGTCTGTCTCAAGAGCAGCGACAATAAGAGATTGTTCTCAGTGTCAGCTCCAGTCAACAAAGACATCACACTTGAGGACTCTGTCATATAAACGTTAACGCGTGTCAGCGTGTATGTGTCCGCATATAAAATTTCTCTCTATCAAGCCTTCAAAAGATAAAGCATACATATGTGTATGTACGCATCTAAGTACATTTGAATACTTAGGATAGGATTTTGAATGCAGGTCTTTGCTTGTAATGTAATTTTCACTGCCGCAGTCCAAAGACATAGGTGTCCAAATTTGAAGAGCCACTGCCCTGTTGCATAAACCACCTTAAGTTTGTTCCTTAAGCAAAACATTTTCCTAAGGTGAGGAGTTAATTTAGGGGCAGTGCATGAACCCTCTTAGGTTGTTTCCTTGCCTCGATGTTTACACTTAACGCTTTCACGGTAGTTACTGTCAAAATACAGGACATGTGCACTTCAGTTGCCATGGTAACGCCTCACTCACATCATTATTCTTCACTTGACAGCATTACTGTCTGTGTTAACTAGCTTTTCTGAAGTGCAACAAAAAGAACATAAAAAGAAAAAAGAAAAAATGGACAGAAGATGAGAATGTTGTTCTCTTCAGATAATATGAAGCCTAACTGACAAATTCTAATGTGAGACAAACTGTAGATGAAGCACTGAAGAAACAAGAAAATATTAGGACTGCAACTAGTCTGACTGCTTCCTGGGTTTAGCGCTGCCCAAGTTTGTGATTGGTTTAAAGAAATGCAAACAGGGCAAGGCGTTTTGTTTCCCCTTATCCTAGAACGTGCGTGTGTGGAGCCAGATGTTTCTCCATTGCTATGCCAGACTAGGCTACAACTAATGATTATTTTCATTACAGATCAATCTGTCAATTGTCAGTTGTTATTTTCTTTATTTTTCTTCACAACCCCAAGATAAAGGAATAGAAAAAGCATAAAATATTCATATTGAAAAAGCTGGAATCAGAGAAATTTTTACTTTTTTTTCCTGATAAAATAATTAAAATCGAGTATCAAAATAGTCTGCAGTTAATCTAATTTAATTGTTGCAGCTCTAGAAAATATTACATGACAGCAAGAAATGAGACAGTGATGAACAAAAACTGGTGAGTCTCAAAAAAACGATACAGTTAATGTTAATACACGTGTGAGTGTTATGTTAATATGGCAAGATGGGCAAAATGGCGCCGACTGATGGTGATACACTGTGACCCTGTCTTTTAAGGGCTGGGAGAGAGCCAGGACAAAATGTACTTCATTGCATTGATTGTACACTGTACTTTTAATGCATGTGACTAATGAACTTGAACTGAACTGACCTACAAAGTTGTGAATGCAAACTGACGGTCAAATCTACAAGTTGGCTCGTTGTGTCAGATTTTCCGTTTCTGACCTCGCGTAAGGGAATACTGCAGTAACTTAGAGATCAAAGTGTTTTCACCTACAATATGTTAAGGAAATTCTCATGTTGATTTTATGCAACTCATTTTTATTTTCCAAGGCATCCAGGTTTTATGCAACCAGGCACAGAACCCTAAATGCACAGTGTTCTGCTTTAGTTTGAAGCCTGGTGTGAGGAATAACCTTCAAACCCTGCTGTAGATCTCCAGTGTCGGCAGGAGTCTGAACCATGCAAAGTGTTAACAAGAATCTTGAATTAGATTCTGAATTTGATGTTGTGTCAGTGTAGAAGAATCAAGATGTTGTTGCTCTCTTGATGTCTCATTGTGTGTGTGTGTGTTTGTTGTGTGTCTTTGCAGTGTTTCCAGTGTGGCGGGGGATCAGGGCCGGTAGTGGCGTCGGAGGCGGGTGGAGCCAGGGCTGGGGGCGCTGCTTGCGATGGGAGGCAGACAGTCCAGGACAAAAGGCCCGGATCCCGGTGTTTGACTACCCGGTCTGGTTGGTCCTCTGTCGCGGGGGACGAGCCAGGCTCATCGAGGTCTGTCAGAGAGGGAGGGGTGCCATCAGACTGCCCACAGACATGCTCAGCATCAAGCTTCCCGAGCTCTTTGACATCCACCAGGTCCCCAAGGTAAGGAAGGGGGGGGGGGCGACACCGTCTCTACAAGGGTAATAAAGTACTGGTTCAGTCTGTTTCACAGTATGTTTGATCCTGCTGAAAATACAGGATGTCCTGTGGTGATTCTCACTTTATGAAGTGATCTGCCTGTCAGCACCCTGAGGACATTTACTTTTTTTATACTAGTATTGTAATGAAGTTTAAATCTCTGATATCGTGACAGCTAGAGTTCACTGGCTGTTTGGTTAACCGCTGCTGTTTGCTGCAGGGCAGATAGTGTACTGTGGGCTTCTGGGCCTCTTGGGTGGAAATGAGTCAAAGGTTTCGGGCTATAAAACCAAAACAATGAGTTGAAAGATGCTAAGATGCTCTGTAGAGTTGAGTGGAACAGCAGAGGTACGTTACACATACATTGTACAGCAGTAATTCATTCCATTGTTGATATAAAAATAATGACTAGATGACTCTTCCATCAAAGACAGTCTACAGGTGCAGGTAACTTTAGTGCACAGTGCAGGTATTCCTTCCACAATAAGCTGCACAGTTCAATCAAAATTCCTCCTCTTTCTTCTTTGTATTCTATTTTATTTTCTGTTTCCTGTCATGGTTTATGTAATGCATTCTTAAATTCCTCACAAGACTCTCTTATGTAATGCCAGGAATCTCACAGGTTTGCCTGTCTGCACATGAGAAGCCACGAGGAAGAACTTACTGCTTACAACACCTGAACGTGTACAGTAGACAGAGCAACTTACTGTATTATAAATGATCTGCTGTTTACTGTCAATTACACATATTTCATTAAAATAAAATGTTTTAGAAAATCAGTTAAATTAGCCCCAAATTAAAGATAATAAACATAATGGCAAAACAAAATAAGCTTTATAAGAGATATTTTAATTTGAGAGCTGTTTTGTTTTTTCACATGTAATCGAGACGTAGAAACCTTCCTGTCTGCTAAGTCTGCTAACATTCGCTAGTCATCCAAGTGCAACTAGTTGGCTGTTAGAAGTTGAACATTAGTTTGGATAAAGGTCATGAATTTTACTCTACCTGAGAGACGAAACTCGCTACCTCAACATCAGACACACCGTGTCCTTCCTCGCGTGTCGGCTTCATCTCTTACAGTGTATTTGTTGGTAGCGATGGAGGAGGTGCAAATGGCTTCAAAGAATTCAATGTATCTGTGCCATGGGTCATTGCTTTCTTGTGTGCTTTTTCAGCTTTTTAAAAATGGTTTTAACAATAATATTATAGCCTGTATGAATAATGGGCAGAACATTCAGGTCTGAAAAGAGAAGCCGGTGCAGAAGTACCTTAAACCTGCATTTATTCTGGCCAGCAGCAGAAGTCTGATTGTATATACGTCCTTTGGCAAAATGACCCAACTTCTCACTTGATTTATTACCTCAATAAACAGTTTCCTCATGAGTTAATGGTCTCAATTGGTTCTTATTCTCTACAGCATGATGTTCATTTTGTAAATTATGGTTCCATTTAGAGTAAACTAGATAATAAAGGAGAAAATGGTCCAGGGTGTGGTTACCTTATGATTGATGCATCATTTTCAGTGAGTCCTTCCAGCACAATGCACCAGGCTCATGAAACTCAGATCAAACTGGAAAACTAGGCAGTGTTGACAGATTCTAGATTCTGTCATTGCATTTCCCACCTCAGTGTTTTCAGAAACATATTTTAGTGTACTGTTCAGCTGTAACGTGAGAAACTTTGTGACCAGACAGTCAGACGTCTTTTTCCTTCTGAATGGATGAGTCAAAACCCAGCACCGCTGAACTCCACACTCTTGTCGATACCGCACATGTTCTGGTTGCAAAAAACCAAGATGGTGGCCCTCATTATGCCAACTTCAAGGCTTCAAAACCAGTCCACAAATCTACAAACCTATGGGTGCAGTCATTGGGGGGTTTACACTTGAATAATAGCCAAAGGAAGTCAGACTATGTGTGAAAACTGATGGAAACCAAGGCAAACATGGGTTGAAATAATAGTAGTTTGTCAGGAAAGAACCGTTTATTGTGTTATTTTTGCCACATCAATTGCAGAATGAAAAGTATTATTATTTCTTTGACAGGCCGTATCTATAGTCTATCTCTGCATCCTCATCACACTTCAAGTGCCTCCCAGTGTTTATACACCGTAAACAAACCCGAATGTACACATATAGACGACCACTTGAGATTTAACTTGTACGCCTCAGGAGGAAAGATAAGCAGTGGCTGACTGGGGCGGAGAGACCGTCCTTCAACAGGAGTCCTGCTGTTCAAGCATCTGTGTTGGCAGGCGTCCACCTCACTGTCGCGACCTTATCTCATGCGATAAGCAGTCATTGTTGTATGAGTTTTACGTCAACAGTTTCAGTGTCAAATACTAAAATATGTGACCTTGGATTTGTGTTAGTAGAGTTTAAATATTTGAGTTTCTACAGATAAGTTAGTTGCTTGTCTTTGTCTCCTTGGTCCTGTTTATGAGGTTTTTTTATTCCAAACAAACTATTTGCTGCTGTGTAAAGTAGATGCCCCAGAGGGATTTTTGCAGAAACTGCAACATCAGGAGCCAACAACAAAAGTTAAAAGCTTATCGAAAGTCAGTATAACAAGCTTGATGTGAAAAAGTTGGATCATAGATATTTATTTTGATAAGAAAATTTGACTTTCTGCTATTTTTAAAGTATGATGTATGTTGAAGTGGATCTTATCTTGTTTAAAACACGAAGCTTTGAAAAACCTCATGAGTTAATTTGACTATTATTTGACTAAAAGTTTCAGGTCAAAGCTTAAGTTACTGAAATGTTCTATAACAGCTTCTGCAATTTGGCGAGTGGACATCAGATCTCTGCTGCTTGGGAAAATATTTACATTGTTGTCATCTTTGTTTATCTTCACATCTTCCTTCTCAGCACATCCAATTAGAACCAGCTTGAGCAGTTTTTTTGGCTCAACATTTCCACCACTTTCTCAAAATAAAATTCAGTGTGTGACTTCTATTAAGGCAAACTGAAAAACCACAGAACCAAATCTGGGTGTTGGGATCCTTCCAAAGGGTCACGATAAATCTCAGGGGCAGGAGATTACTGATCGGACAAGAAAGGAAATAATACCAAAATCTGCCAATTTGTCAAAATGTTTTCCCTAAACCAAATTCTGCTAATCTGTGTGATTTGGTTAAAGAGATAGTTCAAACACACAACAGTTTGGGGAGATTTTCTGGTTTTTCCCCAGAATTACAAACTAATAAATGAACTTAATTATTTGATGTAGTTTTAAGTTGTATCAAACAGCAGTGTTAGGCTATCTTGGCTTAACTGTTAAGTGGCTGTGAGATCAAATAAAACAATCATGATCCCATAGACATCCAGGAATTGAGCCAAACTAAGCAAGTAAACAAAGGGCGTCACCTTTTTCCAAGCTTTATCTGAAGGGAGGCCCGCAGTTCCAGACTTTGACACCCCCTGCTCTTAACTATGATTTTTTCTTTTTTTCATTGTAAAATGTTGGCCTCTAACAATTATTCAAACAAAACAATAAACAATGGAAAAACTCAGGTACCCCTCCAGGGATCAGCAGAATTCAGGGCTGCACCTGCCTGAAGATTTTTACAGTCAACCAGTAGACACCAGTTCAAGCCAGTAGTCGACTAGTTGTTGCATGTTTATGATAGTAATTTAATTAGAGAGATAATTTTGAGGCACGATGCAAGCTGCTTGTTACTACTGGCAAAAAGGGTAGTGACTCGCCAAGTTAAAACTTGCCCCTCAACTGCTTCACGCACCCCCCACCCGAACCCGCTGTCTCTTCACCGTCCCCGGAGTCAGAGTCTAACTGGAGCTGCTGTAATGTTAAATCAACTCAGGTGCTTTATTCTCTGTTGTCAAACTGGTCTCCATCGGTCCTGGAGGCTGTGCTAATAGGATCGTAAAATGAGCTAACAGGCTAATGGCAGCTACAGCACAGTTAGCAGCAGTGCAACCGCCGCCCCAGGCCAGACGATCCCGTGGTCGACTGGGACTCTTGTCAGCAACTAATGGTTTAGTCGACTCTTACGGGGCGGCCCTGATTAAATTCAGAGGGGCTTTATTGGCATGAGAAACAGACATTTACATCGCCAAAGCAAGTGTGAAACACACAAACAGAAGAATTTGAATTTTTCCATCAAAGATAAGAAATGTTGAACTTGTTAAAATAAATGGTCCTTATTTCATTGAATGTTTTACGTAATAGGAGGAAGTTTTATCGCTTTGAAACTTTTAATTGCTCACCTGGAATATCTGGTTGGTCCTCAGGTGTTCAGGGAGGACAGCATCATCTCTGGATACCGTCACCCGCGGAGCTCAGCGCTGGACTGCGTCCTCAGCAGCTTCCAGATGAACAACGAGACGATCAACATCTGGACCCACTTCCTGCCAACATGGTGTGTGCAACAACATGGACATACCTGATATTTTAATTTGTCACGCGTTCGTATAATGAGTGGATTTTGGTCGACACTGTTTTGTAATGTGCTGCAGTTACCTTGTCGGACCAAAGCATCTAATATGAGACAAAGACTGCAAGATCAACACTCAATGCTGTATGCTCACACACATTTTCCCTGACAAAAGACATGGAATATCTTTTTATGAAAGACAATTTTGTGACTGTGACCAGAAAAAAATCTAATTGTATTTAAGTCCAAGATTAAACTAGCAGTAAAATAAACACACACGTTAACTTTCCAGCTGTATAAACGTTTATAAGGATCAATAGAAATATGAGGATTTTGGTTTAGTATCTGAGATGTAATCCATTAAACTCTTTATAGTGCTGGAGAGAAAATAAACAGGTGGATAAAATGTACCGTAAAGATTTTTAGAAAGGTGGGGAAAAGTTGAGGCAGGATTCTCCAAAATATGATAAGCCTTAATGAAAATAAACACGAGGCTGAGACAAGTCCAGGATGTCAGAAAGTACAACAGCCTTGAAAAGCGTGGGACAGTAAAAGTCAGAGAGCAGCTGTTCTGAGCTGAGTTGATTATTATAAACATGCTGGATTAAGATAAAATGGTGATTTGCAGGTACTTCCTGTGGCGTTTCTGCGTCCTCTGCTCCACGCTGAACTTCCTGACCGACAGCTACACCTGGCCCCTGCTGGTGTACATGCTGCTCATCTGCATCTACCCCTTCACCTCCAGCTGTGCACACACCTTCAGCACCATGTCGCCGGAGTCCCGCCACATATGCTACTTCTTTGACTACGGAGCGCTCAGCCTCTACAGTCTGGGTAAGACTTCAGAATCCTAAAAACAAAAAAAAGGTTTGGTGTAGATATTTTGGTTTTCTGCAGAACTTCTTCAACCCAGAAAGGTGAGTGATGATCCAAACTCTCTCAACAACTGGAGCTTCATGCTGCTTGATGCATATTTGAAGTTATTAGTGCTGATTTATTCATGCATTCAAACTTTATAGGATACAGACTCCTGGTCCAGATAAAACACAAGACATTATGTGGAATATATTAAATAAAGATCATTATTTAAAAGAGGAAAAATAGAAATTACGGGGAATGGTTTGGATTACATGACTTTTTACAGTAGATGTCGGTCAGAACGGCCTCAGTCAGGAGAAGCAGAGAGGAGCACCAGCACGGAAGCTAACCAATGTATTGCTGTGGAAAAGATCAGCAATAAAAGGTATTTTAGTCACATAAAAAAGGTCCACCTAAAAAAAAATCAGTATCAGTTTAGGTCTATGCTATATTTAGAATATTTTCAACATTTTTACTTGTCGTCAGACAGCCTTTTATTCGATGGGAAACCACTATTATATACGCCACATGTCACTCTCTCCAAACCAACCAGACTCCACAGGATAAATGAGTAATTTTACGTTACCGAACACATGAGTAGCTGGTTTACCGCTGCCTCAACCTGTTAGTTTATTTGTGTTATTGTGTGACTTTGGTGTTTTAAAAGGTTAGACCGGATTCACTGAGGTCACACAATAACACAAACTAACCAACAGATTGAGGCAGCAGTAGACCTGCAGCTCCTGTGTTCTGCGAGGTAAAATGACTGATTTCACCCATGGAGTTTGGTTGGTTTGGAGAGAGCGATAACTGGCTTTTAAAACGGCGCTTTCATGTCGGAAAATGCCGTTTGATGGAAAAGTAAAGCGGTGAAAATGCTCTAAATATATCATACACTTAAACTGATATTGTTTTTTTGTTTTTGTTTTGTTTTTAATTTTTAGATGGACCCTCTTTAAGTGGCTAAAATACTTGTTGCTGAACCTCCACAGCAGTATATTGCTCAGATTCCTTCCTACTGCTCCTCCGACCACCATCTGTTTTAGCAAATAAACTGATTATCAACAAGTACCTCATATATACCTTACAAAGAGACCACTGTGTTAATGTCTCCATCGCTGGGATTGGTACTGTGTAGTACTAAACCTTATGTTTGATAACATTTGGAAAGTACTGATTGATCAGCACCAGCTTGGTCTCTTCAGTAATATTGTCATGGCATCATTACAAGCTGACTGAAGTCTCTATAAGCTCGCTTTTTTGTTGTTTGACCTCATGTTTGCAGTATAGAGTTCTGCGCAATCTGCTGTGAACAGAGACATCTTCACACCATGGGTACACATACTAAACTTGTGTGAGAGAGTGTTTGCTTGTTCACACATCGTGCAGCATTGCCTATTAATATCATCATCGTCATTTTTTAATTTGTTGTTTGCACAAAATGATAAAATATGTCAATAGCACAAAAATCTGGGTGAAAATGAGACTTAAAAACTCTATTTGCTGTGCAGAATGTTGTAGTTTAATCCTTTGTTATTTATTTTGAAAACATTTGTTGCATAATTAGCAACTAATTAGCATTTTCTCTACTTACTTGCCATCACTTGGAGAATGTCAGAAATGTTCAAGGATGCTGACATGGCCTTTTTTTTTTTAGTGAACTGTTAAGATACCAGCACCCTTAAAGTGATACCAGTACCATAGAGAACTTCATTTGACACCTTTTTTTCTACTTCATTCGAGACCCATCATGTGAATGTATGCATTCCTGAAATAATCCTTCCACGTTTTATGCATTTGGTTTTATCAGATGCCACAGCTGTGTAGCACAGCCGTGCTTCAAAACATTTTGGTGGCGTTTTGTGACACTGAACTGCCAGCTCCGTCAAATACACCATGCCCGACTTCATCACACCACAAACTGTATGGGGCTGTAGCTGCTGCAGTAATGGGCCAATCACACGTTGCATTAAATCAAAGAACATTTGTGGTGATTAGCTGCAAGCAAAACTGTACTTATACTCTTTTTTTGTAGAACCGGGTATTAAAAGGATCAAATTCATTCAAAAAAGTTTCTATACTTCATGGCACAGGGCTGTTTCAGTTGTACAGATGCCCAGCCCTGCAAGTGAAAAAACAGAACAGTCGAGGCATTGTTGCATCTATTTGCCTTTTATCATGTGGATGTGATCAGGGCCTGGCTGATTTCCATATCATTTCAAATCGCATGTAATGATATCTCTCCTCTCTGCCTCCGTCCTGAGAAATAATTTGTTTCATGGCTTATCTAAACCCCAAACCATATGTGTTTGGCCTCATGACCATGTCTCCTGTGAATAATGTTTCCCTGTCACTCACTATCAGCATCAACAGAGGAATTTCCACACAGAATAAACAAATAACTGGAACTGTCTCATAAGAATTCAGAGCTTGTTGCACAAGTGGCCATTTGAAAACGTTTTCCTGCAGCATCTGCTGTTACTATCTGTCCGTCTGTGTGCAGGCGAGCACATACATGCGAGACAGATGAACTTCATCTTTGCTTGACCTTAAGAATCGCACAGATTTGTGTATTTAAAGTATTGTTGCCAACTTTTTTGGCAAGAATGCTGGATGACTCAAGTTTTTCATCGCTCTCTCCCAGTTTTCTCCTAGGGTCACAATTCTCCTGTATTTCTAATCTTTTTTCTAAGAGAAGCCTAATTAATATACCCTCAGAAAAACAGTTGTAAAATATACTTTTTCTGTCATTGTTATCAAAATGAAAGTTTTCCAGCTAATAATTGTGAGTTATAAGTCATCTGCAAGCATCTGTTTTCGAAAGAAATGTGTATGTTACTTAATATTTTGTTATTTTCATTCTTTAAAAGTAACCGAAAGTCGCAGACACCCTGCTTAGGTTTCCCTGTTTTTAGGTTTCAGGGTTGGCAGTTATGATTTAAGGTGAGCCGTCTGTTTGTTTTGGGAGCGTATATGTTCACAGTTGCACAGTCGTGTTGGTTCAGATCATATATATACAGTGGTGTATTTGTTTTTATGGGTGTGTTTATGATCCCTGCACCCTATATAACAAGATCCTACATGTAGACCAGCCAGTCAAATATTAACAGACACTAACTGAGGACCTCTTCGGCTCCCGTCACTAAAGTGTGGTCCCCGGCAGACTGATCCTTAATCTACCACAAAGCTTCTTAGTGCCAAGGTTTGCCCAGTTTAAAATGTTCAAAAGTCTGTTTCAGACATAACAGCTGCAGGAGGGTTTTTTTTCTCACTGCAGGACAAAAAAAGGACAAACTTTATGGTCGGAGGCTGAGTTTTGATTGGAGGGATTCCACAGTACAGAAGATGCTCCCTGAGGAAGGAGATGAGACTGTTTCCCTTTTTTTCTAAATTACAAACTGTTTCTGTGCACTGAAAAGCTTTCAGGCAGGCAGGTGCCTCCCTGGAATTAAAAACAATCACACTTGTCATGTTCAGTTATTTTAAACATGAAGGAAATGGAAAAACACTGATGTGTTGAATTTAAAATGTTCTCACTTTGGCGACCCCCAGTGGTTCTATCAGAAAAGACACTGTAACAGAAGAACGGCACTTGGATTATTTCACTGCCACAGAGCAAAAAACTACAAGTTGTGGCTTTAAATCAGAGAGATTCAACTTGCTTTGCTCAAGGGACAGTTAATAATAACATTATTTATCAGATAAAATGAATAGACATTAAAAGATCCATTACTCGTCCTTCTTTCTTTGAAAATTCTTTATTTTCAAATTAACTGACTTATGAATACATCTAGAACCTTTTCCATCATGCCTTCAATGAAATGTTGGAAATGTTTGATGAAAAAAAAAAACGCCATAAACATAAACGTGTCAGGGTGGCCAGTTGGTAGAGCACGCGTCCCAGGAACTGAGGCTGTGAGTCCTCTGCAGCGACCGTGCATTTGACTTATGCCTGCAACCTTTTGCTGTGAATCATCTCCCCCCAAACTCTCCCCCTTTCCTGTTTCCTTAAACTCTTGTAGTACAAAATACACATTTATGGGATCAGAATTATCCCATTTTCTATGTAACTTTTGCTCCTTTTCAGCTAATAGTTGTGACCTATCTGTCCCTTCTTCCTGGGGTCGGTTTATTTTTCACGTAAATTAGAAAATGGTTGCAGAGCTAACCTGCACCCTGTTTGAGGCCACATTGATCTGTGGGCTGCATGTTGAGTATATCACTTTAAAAACAACTTTAATTTAGGTGCATTTACCCTCCATCAGAACTTTAATTTCTCCTGTGTCATACGGAGCTCTTTCCCGTCTTCTCTCCTCACTGTTCTTTCATCAGTGAATGTTTGCTCTGTGTTGGTTTGTGTGACATAACTGTGCTGCTGTTCTTGGAAGGACTCTTGAAAAAGAGATTTAGATCTCAGGAGACCAGTCGGGGTTTTATGAATGTATCAAAAGACCTATAAGTTGTACCAAATTAACAACTGTGATTTATTTTTTGCATATTAAAAGATACGATTATAAAGGATTTGATGTACTGAAATACACTCATATACAGGCCAGTTTTACCTACATATACTGAGATACACATGAATATAAAATAAACAATATCTAGTGAAGAAAAGCATGGACACTAAAAGAAGATAAGTGAAAACAACATTTTTTCAAATGTCTTCTTTGTGATCAGGTTGTGCGATTAGCTACGGATACTATGTCATACCAGACAGCTGGGTGAACAGCTGGGTCCATCAACATTTTGTCCCCATCGCCATTGGAAACACGTTGTTCTGCACCAGTCTGTCCTGCTACTCCAGGTAAGAGGCTGCTCACTACTTCCCCTCTACATGTTAAACTATATTTTTAATATTTAAGTTTTGGATTTGTTGGGCTGTTTGGGTGCTTTCACACTTACCTCGTTTGGTCTGAACTTTGGTCTGATCGAAAGAAGAGGTCTCTGTCCGGATCAAATTGAACCATGGTTCAGTTCAGCTGAAAACATTTTGGGGAATTTTTTTGACCATTAAGACAAAGTTCTGGCGGGCTATCTTCAGAATTACAAAAAAGGAAAAACAATGCAACACAACAAAATGAGCCAGAGTGAGAGGTGAGATGGCTTTGTAACGAGTCAGTTGGAAAATCTAATAAAAAAACAAACAAAACAAAACTTGATCCTTGGTTTGGATTTTCAGGTGTGAAAGCATCCTCTCTTTCAGGAGTTAAGATAAAATGAAGCAGATGATCTGAAGGAAGCTGAACATGAATTACCACTTTAACATGAGGCTCACAGGTTTAAATAATTGAAAACAGATGTCAGGTAAATTACTTCTGTCTTGAATGCAGATAACCTCCCTGCAACATAATTAGATTTATACAAATATGACTCCTTTATGCCTAAAATTTGCAAGCTTTTAATGTTTCTCTCAGACTTGTGTTTTTGCCAGAATGGAAACGCCTCTGTAACAGTATTTACACCATCATGTGATGATTAAACTCTCCGCTGAAACCCAGACAAATGAAATTCTTTTAGGCTCAGCAGCTCTTAAAGACACAGTGACCCACTGCAAATATTCCTCGAGTGTGATACTTAGTTTAAATGAAGCCAGTATCGACAGATGTGCAGCAAACTGATGCATCAGTCTGACCTCAGTTTATGCTTGGAAACATTCACTTATAACATCTAACAGTAGATTTGTCTGTGAAAGGTTTGTCATTAAACCAATATTTAAAAATAAAAACACTTTTAAGGTATTAAACTAATCATAAATTGCTTAATGTTGTGGTTTAATATTATTCAGCTGCAGTGATTACATGATCTCCACTGCAGGTTGTACAGAGACAGGAAAACTAAGTGTGTGGGAATTAGATGCTGATTGATACAGGATTTTTGAAGCTAATATTGATATTGATGTTTGGGAGTTTGTTCTTTAATTGAGACTGTTATTATCTCACTTGAAACTTAGATAACGTTGACGTTTGTTTTCACGTGAACTCAGCCTCCTGAGTGAAAGTCCTGTTTGTTTGACCCTCTTTATACTATGTCACCTGACTCGGATGGGTTTACATTTAAGGCTGGAAATATACTTGCTTTTAACTATGTGTTTGCATACGCATCCCTACGCCCTGGGCTTCATGGCTGCCTCGCGTATCCTGCATCCATTTGGAGCAATGGTTGTGCGCGTCCTCAGAAATTAATGCTACGCAAACGCAAATGCATGGTTAAACAGCAAGTGTATCTCCAGCATAAGTTACTGGTTTGTCTCATGCAGACGCTAAAGGTTACCTTCTGCTTCTGCATGAAAACAAAACATTGGTATTTGAAGACCTTGGAATGAGAATAGGCTGCCAATATACAAACTGAGCTGGACATTTTTAAGTTTTCTTCTATACACTATAAAACTGTATTTCCCAAAGACCAAGATGACATCTTCAAATGTCTTGCTTTGTCCACAATATAAAGTTGTTCAGTTTACGGTCTGAGAGGAGTCAAGAAACCAGAAAATAGTCACATTTAAAAAGCTGAAATCATCTTATTTTTGTAAAGAATGACTGAAGCCAATAAATCGATTATCCAAATAGTTGGTGATTAATTTAATAATCAATTAATCGATGCAGCTCTAATAATGTTACGTGACTAGTAAAAAAGAAGATAAATGCATCCGCCCCAGTTTTGAAGTATTTTGGTGTCTTGTCTAAGCTAATGGCATATCAGACACACAGCAGAACAGTGCTGCAGGTCATCTATCACCAGCAGCTCAGCTTTTAGATTTTATGTTTGTTTTTTCACGCAAAGGTTTACGTTTATTTTATTTAAGAAGGGACTTTGCACATTAATTGACATGATCACTTAAGTCACGTAAATGTGACAGATTTAGCCATACAGGCTAATTTTCATCTGCAGTCCCTGCAGTACCGTGATGTATTGTATATCCTGGTGAAACATCAGGAAGGTATAAAAAAATAGATACCAAACAAGCCAACTGGCAGTCTTAACTTAACTAAGACGTGTTTTTAAAGCTTAACTGAGTTTCTGATGTTAAACCACTGTCATTTGATGTGGTAGTGGGGTGATCACTGAGTCATTATTATTTTTTGTATCTTTCTGTTTTCTTTTTGCAGTGAGTGGACTGAAATTAATAAAACATAGTTGATTACAAAAGAAATGTCCTCTGTCTCCACAGGTTCCTGGAGCTGCAGTTCCCACAGAGGAGTAAAGCTCTGAGGACGGGAGCTTTTGTCGTTCCGTTTATATTTGACACAGTTCCTCTGTTTTACAGGGTGAGTCTCAGCATCAGACATTACTTTTTTTCTGCTCTTCTCCACATATTAAATCACTGTGGATGTTCTGTATGCACACTTGTGCACAGAATGTGTTGTTTAGTGTGTTTGTGTTATTATGTAAGTGCTCTGAGCTGATTAGTGCTGGGATTTAATACTCTTAGCAGGACTTTGGCTCACTAACCCAGAAACTGATTTCCTTTCCTAATCTAATACAAACGTATCGCTGCCATCAATTAATTCCCCTAATCACTGTGATGATTATGCAATACGCAAGTCATTTGTTGGAGGCTTTTTTGTCCCTAAGTAGGTCAAACATGCTGTAACCATCAGTGCTGATAACAGTAATCACGTGCGTTAGGTGCAGACGTCCTCATATCAGTACGTTTTCTTTGTTACATCTGAAGGATTTTGAGATGAATCTGTTGGTTTCTAGTGTTTTCTAAATATATTTGATTTCTGTGTGTAGATCCTTCTGTGCTGCGGGGGAAGCTGCAGCTCGAGCGACGCCCTGTCCTTTCACTGTTACCACCTCCTCTTTGCCTTCCTAACCTGTTTCCTGTTTACCGCCCACCTCCCGGAGAGGCTGGCCCCAGGGCGCTTCGACTACTTTGGTATGTTCGTGTTGGATGTTGCATGATACAGGCTGTAGCTGGCTTGTTTGGCTGTGCACAACATGCGCTGATTAGTGCTTCAAATCTTGATACGAGCGAGGAAAATAAAAGCAAACTGTCACACTCTCCCCTTACTGAGGAAACAGCAGCAGCTGCAGTCACATGGATGGTATTTCTTCAGCCTGACTGAAATTATTTTGATTAGAGATTCCAACTTAACTGTTTACACGGACGCTAAATAAAGTGATTTTACACGCCCCAAATCGTTTAATCAGAAGATAACTTTTCTTGACATGCCCAAAGTGTTTCCTCCCACTGTGAAGCATTTAATCTGCTGGAAATACAACAGAGAAGAAGAAC
>JAJHUR010093333.1:0-24817 GCA_027495735.1 Lutjanus campechanus
CACTGAAGATTGATGAAGGTTCGTCTCTTGGGTAAGGGAAGGGGAGTTGATGGTCTTGAAGTCCACCTACAACACCTCCTGGCTGGTTGGCTCGCCAAAATATGTTACACTTTCAAGAATGACGGTGTGGCCAGTTCTTTGGTGTAGCACATTAAAGTTTATTCCTGTTGAAACAGCAACAAAATTACATCAGCATCGGTGTAACGGCGTCTGTGTCGTTTCTGCATTACTCATACGGCCTGACGTCTCTCTCTCTACTACTGACTTATTTCAAAACACACATTACAAATTCAACAAACAGAATCAAATTACAATCAAGTGATCATGTAATGACTCATCATGCAAACACCATTTTTTAACCTAAAACATCTCCCATGAACTTCCTTTTTAATCCTATTTATTCTAATGAACTGATTTACCTTTTTAACCTAACTTATATTAGTTTTTAAATCACCAGTATTTATGATTGTCTTCATATACTCCATGTTCACCAAGAACAACAATAAATTTCAATACAGGTACAATATAAAGATACAGATACAATGTAAACTCTTGTTTTGAACTGTAACCCATGTTCAACGCATCTTATGCTCTTACTCTGAAAATCAACCGGAAACCGCTACTGCCCTCCCGGCCTGCTACCGATCAGAGCCGCCATGTACGCGGGCTTCACTATGGCTAGCACCGATGTCAACAGCCGTAGCTCATTTATACACACAAAGCTTTTATAACCTTTCTCACATCACTCATTAGCACAAACGGATTGCAAACTATCATCTCTCTGTTTACTGTTGCGCAGTTCTCATTTTATAGGACAGTTTCATAGTGCTTCTTCAACATGTTTAGTATCGCCCGCCATATTGGATTACTATTCGTTACTACGACTATGACTACTCACTCGGCTCCATTCAAAGTTACATCCAAAGGAATCTCACTACAGTCCTGAATTACAGGGCGTACCCACCAAACGCGATGGACGCGATGAAAATCGCGCCTCAAATGAAATCGCGTCGCGCTAGACGCTCCAGTTTTGAAGCGTGTCCAAAAATGCCCAAAAAGCTCGGCTGCGACCTGCGGCGCCTCATCGCGGCGTGAGCTCGGCGAGTTCCACCGTCTCCTGCAGGCTGCAGAAGCTCCGCCTGGACGACGGCCGGTTCCAGCGGTACTTCAGGCTGACTCTTACCCAGTTTGAAGACTGCTAGCCAGGGTTGGTGCCAGGATCTCCCGCCTGGATGCCAACTACCGGCGCTCCGGTGAGTTTCAGTTTATCGGTTTGTCAATCAATCAATATTCACCGTAGTTAGCAAGACTCCGACCGGTACAGGAGCTGTGGGTTTAGCTGCTGCTCTGCCCAAAACTGGTGCTTCATAGCCGGCCATAACCTCGTTGTTACCCAGTAGTAAACAATCGCTAAATAAAAAAAGATCTATGTGTGTGAAAGAGCCGGGATTGATGTGTGTGTGTGTCTGTGTGTGTGTCTGTACGTCAGCACGTCGGTGACTATCTCAACACTGATAGGCTGTCGCGGCGCGTCTTCACGCGAATTCGCCTCAAAAGTTCAATTATTTCAACTCGAGCGATGAAGCGATGGCGCGACGCGATGGAGGCGATTTTCGCGGCCAACGCGTCCATCGCGCCCATCGCGCCGCGCAATCGCGTCCATCGCGTCGCCCGGGAGAAGCCGGCGCGATGAGGCGTCTAATCGCGTGTTTGCATTGACTTTGAATGTAATCTCGTCGCGCGAAAAATTCGCGTCGCGTTTGGTGGGTACACGCCGTTACAGGTACGCAAACACAAAGTATCCAACTTGTGGGACTAGTTTTTATTCGTCCTGTATTCTCAGTATTTTTCATTATCACCCCTGGCTAACGAACAACTCCTGGACTCCAACTCCATGCTGAATTAATTCTAAGTAACGCTAGTCAGCTGCATCCCTCCTGTCCTTTAAAGGACATCTTTAAAGGCTTGCAAATTAAGTACAATCTTGGGGCAAATATATCTGCTCTGAATGATTCAGACCACAGAGAATATTTCATAGGCATGGCATTTAGAATATGTTTGATGTGGCTTGCTTTAATTGTACTTGAATTTATGACTCAAACACACACACACACACACTCAAAAAACACCCTCACTGCACTGATCTCCCCACTATTCCATTCTCAAGCTATTACTGCAACAGGCATTCATGTAATATCTATGTTGTTTGGCCCAGCAGATAAAGACCCGTGTGATTCCTACTCTCCAGCCTCAGATCCTCGCCAACACACAACCACGTACTGTACACACACCCTCCCACATCAACGGGAACCACCACCCTTATTCCATTTTCCTGGCTGAATATATTATTCTGGCCCTCTCCCCCCGCCTCGCTGTGACAGGGACAGATTGAGCCGGCCTCTGATAGCTGCAGTAGCTACTGTTATGGGAAATGGAGCTGCACATTTACATTTACTCATTCTATTACTTTGATGGATCTTCTGGGCCAACAGGCAGCTATTTTATGGTTACGGTGCGATGTGTCTTTCAGAGTAATGCAGAAAAAGACTGAGGACAGGTATTAAAATGCTTAAAAAGTGCAGAAATTTGTTATCAAACGCTGCGGAATTTGCAGATGGTGACTAGCTCGAGCGAGTCGGGTTTTACATGGATTCAAAAGTGTTGTAATGATGCTGTTACTGTAAGTGAAATGAATCTCTGGGAAGCTGAACAAAGGCAACAGTCACACATAAAGAAACACGGGTTGCAATGTTGTCTGGTTGACATTGGCAAGCAGACAAGGTACATTTTCACACTCCGGTACGCAGCAGGGCCCGTTCACACATCCAATCCCTATTAAATGATAGGCTAATTGTGACTTATATACAGTTTACATGCTGCAGTCACAGAATGAAGAATAGCCTCGCTCACACTACATGCATTAATATTCATGCTGCTCGCCAACAAACCAAACAACTTGAACATTACGCAATAATACAAAGTATCATATTCATCTGTGAGCAGGCTTGGAGAGTAATGGATTACATGTAATGGGACTATGTAATTAAGATACAAAAATGGTAATTGTATTCTGTTACAGTTATAGAAAAAAAGATGTAATCTGATAACTGTTACACTGATTAAAAATGGGAATTCTTTAGTATGATTACAATTTTAAAATACAATATACTACCACGTGCAGTGTACACACATTACAACACTTCACGAGTCTCACAATACCACTCTGGTCTCAGTGAAACCAGCCAGTCTTATAGCCCTCAATTCATCATCATGTCCTCTTGAGAAAAAATATCAACATTATTTTGTCTTTCAATCAGAAAAGAGGAAAACATCACAGTGCAGAGACAATCCTGTGAAGTAAAAAGTCGTCCTCTGAGCTGTTTCTGCTAACTGAGCCTCGTATTCTGTCCACGGTTGTCTGTCTGTTTCGTCTCCTTAGGTATATTTTGTGTTGTTACATCTTTTTTGTCTTGTTGTTTTTGTCTTGTTTGGTCTTTTATGTCATTTTCGTCTTAACATTGTTTTTTTGTCTGATTATGTCTCACTATGTCATTTTCGTGTTGTTATGTCTTGCTACATAATTTTTGTCCAGGTACATATTTGTATGTCATTATTGTCCTGGTAGGTCTTGTTATATTGTTTTTGTCTTTTACGTCATTTTTGTCTAGTCATGTCTTTTTCATTTTGGTACATCTTCTACTTCATTTTTGTTTTGTTACATATTGTTACGTAATTTTCATCATGTTATGTCTTGTTAGGTCATTTTTTCCCCCTTCTTTTACATCATTTTTGTTTTGTTACGTTTTGTTACGTCATTTTCATCTTGTAATGTCCTTTATGCAGTTTTCATCATGTTTCATGTGGCTTCTGTGAAATGCACTGATGGATACACCAATAAACATCTCCACCTTGGCTTTAGAACGACTTGGAATCCCTGTAAAAGTTGGTTAATGTAGCTGGGAAAAGGGATGTCTGGGGTCCCCTACTGGAACTGTTACCTCTGTGACCCTTCGGATAAACTGTTAAAGATGGATGGATAGATTGATGCTTCTGCTTGTCTTTTCTGTGTGTTACTACTCCATCCATTTAGGTTGAAATCAGTTTGATGTCAGCAATGTGTTGCACAATGATACAAATAAATGATCAATAATTCCCCTCAAATGCATGAAAACTAAAGTAACAAGCCTGTTTTGAAAATGTGAGGAGTAGGAAGTACAGATAGTATTTGTGTTCACATGTAGGAAATACAAGTAAAAAGTTGCTGGAAAATAATTAAAGCACAGATACCTGAAAACTCTACTTAAGTACAAAACTTAATTTCTAAGTATTTCTACTTCATTACTTCCCACCTCTCACTGTAACATTCCTTGTTGTTTGATAAAGCTAAGTGCTGAGAGGCTTGCAGACCTCACTAACACAAAATAAATGCAACCATAGATAGTGCGTTTATTGCAAGATGAGGGTCATTTATCTTAACAGCTTGCTGCAGATTTTATTATTACTTATCTGTCTAAAAGAAGCTGCACTGTGTTTGAATCCCTTATCTTCCGTTAGCTAGTTATTCCTCCCCCAGAGACTTCTGAACCCCCTCTTCTTTGAGGGATTTGTGTCGTTAGCTTTTGCCTTCTTTTTTAACATCTGCTGTAGGAGATTGTGTCTGCTGTTTATGTGAATCAGGCATCGCAAAAGTTGAAAAGTTTACTACTTTAGTTTTATTGTTGATGAATGTGTGGACCTGTAAAAAAAAAAAAAAGAAAAGATTAATGCACCTCTGGCTGTGGAAAAACTCTGGTTTGTACAGTGTTTATCAAAACTGTCAGTCAGAAAAGTGTAAAGCTGCTACACAGAGTTATGAGTGAATTAATGCTGGTGCGTGGACCGCATGCTCATGAAATAAATGTCCCGGCTGACATGAAATGATTATTTTCTGAAGACAAAACAAGCTCTGATTTCACCTTCAAAAACTACCATAAAAGCAGCGTTGCTGTGGATGAGAGGGCAGACGCAGAGCACATCAAGGACGAAGCAGGAGCCGGCGAAGCCTTGGGAGAGGAAACACTTCACAGATTTGTTGTGCAAACATGACTTCACCTCTGCGGTGACAGATCCACTCAAGGCAACTTCATTCTCATCCCTCAGTTCTGCTGTTGTATAATACATCGCAAGTTACTTAGTAACCCGCGCTAAAAGTGCAACTGTTCAAATGAATAATGATGAAAGAAAAATACAGTGTTTGTTCTGTTGCCAAGGTAGCAGGTGTACAAACATAACAACTCATACATAAATGCTTAGGTTGGAATAAAAAACTTTTATAATTCATCACTCAAACTTGTAGTTATACCGCCCTTATGCAATTTTCCTCATGCTGTGATGAATCATATTTCATTTGCTTTGATAACAGATGGAAATAATGGCTCTATTTATCCTTCGGGTCAAGTCAATTCAATGGTAGTTGGTTTCCTACAGTGATGCACAGAGCCATTAGAATTCAGAGGCTATCATTGGGTTAGTTCATCCAGGTTACTAACATTGTGTCTGTGATGAAAGACCTTTTCAGGCCGGCTTCATCTGGCTTTACATGTAAAAGCTTTGGGGGTTTTAAACATAGGTCTTTGTTATGTAAATGTTATGTAATGACTTTATTGAAACATACTTTCAACCTTTTTACAAACCTCATACGGACATGGATTTTCCAACCTTCAAACTAACATATTACTGACCTCTGTTCTTATTCCGCAGTCAAGTTAGTGATAATAAATATGCAACGTCTGGTTACACTTTAAAGATCTTGTAAAGTAACAATCAATGTGTTTGTCACAAAACAGATACGTATCAGTCCATCTACCTACGCACCCAACAACCTATCTACCCACCTACCTACGCACCCATCCACCCACACTACTACCCACCCATGCACCTGCCTACGTGCCCAACAACCTCTACTTACCTACGCACCTAACCACTTACCTACCTACCTGTGCACCTAACTACCCACCTACCTACTTACCCAACCACGCACCCAACTATCTACCTGGCTACCCATCAATGCATCCAACCACCTATGTACCCATCTACCCACCTATCTACACTCCCACCTACACACCCAACCACCCAGCTACCCACTCACCCACCCACCTAACTATGCACCCAACCACATGCCCCCCCATCTATGCTAGTAGCAGTAAATGAACCGTTTGCCCACAAAAACACTGCAGAAAAAGTTCAAGAAGTCTCCATGTCTTGCTAACCAGCTGCAAGGTGAAGTGAAGGGAGAGAAGGGGAGCGTGAACTGATTGCAGGCTGTGGCTCACACTCTGCTCCACCTACGTTACAAAATGTGGTCAAAATATGTGTTCAGTGCCTTTTTACTGGGCACCAACTCTATGTCTCCCCACATATTGCCTAAAAAATGGACTTGGACTTCTGAATAAGCGCTTCAGCACCCTTTGTGTACAGCCTTCAGAGGTGCTGGGACAAAAAAGAAAAGAAAAAAATTTTTAATTAAATTGACAGACATCATATGTATAATTCATGACACAGTTTAAATAGAATTAAATAATTATTTACCTCTGGCATTGACAACCATATGTTTTCCGAAGTAAGGTCACATGGGGCACACCTGAAGGGCTGTGACTTTGTCTCTCGCATTCATATCAATATGGTTGCAATAAAATAGGTCTATTCATGACCACTGTGAGTCTGAGAGCTCCCTCTTCTCACTTGTTTACAATAACTTTTTTTTTATCATTTCATTATCTACTCAGTGTTATAAAATATATGATTCTGCTGCCTCTTTCATATATCTCAGCAGCACACAAGGATAGAATGACAAGGTGATACTCAGATTAATGCCCTTTGCACAGACAACATACATTATGTACAACTGTCTATTTATTCTGTCCCCGGTGTGCGTGGCTCTACACAACGTGACACATAGCTAAACAGATGCACTAGCACAGCACTGACAGGGTTAATGATGACTCACACATGGAAGTAAAGTTGAAGGCTGTTTGCTTGTTAATCTTCATCAAGTTGCTTTCCTACAATGCCACAAACTGTGAAACTGAAAATAAAGACGGAGGAAAAAGCTCTCGATGCAAACAAAAAGAGTGTAGAAATGTAAATATTTGCTTAATACAACAGAAGTAGACAGATGGCTGCACTGCATGTGATGAAAAGAGGCTTAAATAATTATCTATGATATGAAATAAAACAATAAAATATTCATCAGTCCGTACCTGTAATGGTGAAACGTCATATAAACGTATGAACAAAGCTTCTCCAGACCCCAACACCAGAGGATACGATGGATTGGACAAAGACTGCTCAGGGGTACGTTACCATGCTGATCTCAAAAACAAGATGGCTGACCTGAACTATGACCCTACCCATGTGATCACAAATGACCAATAGGAAACAAAACATTAAAGGGATAGTTCACCCAAAAATTTAAATTCAGTCATTATCTACTCACCCTCATGCTGATTGAAGGTCAGGCTTTAGTTTTTCAGTCCACGGCTCAGTCTACGGGGCGGCTGTGGCTCAGTGGTAGAGCGGGTCGTCCCCCAATCGCAGGGTTGGTGGTTCGATTCCCGGCTCCTCTAGTCTACATGTCGAAGTGTCCTTGGGCAAGACACTGAACCCCGAACTGCTCCCGGTGCTGCTGCGCCACCGGTGTACGAGTGCGCGTGAATGCGTTCTGATGCACAGGTTGGGTCTTCTGTAGCAGAAGAAGCCACCTGTCATTAGTGTGTGAAAGTGTGTGTGAATGGGGTAGATGTAAACTGTAATTGTCAAAGCGCTTTGAGTGGTCTACAAGACTAGAAAAGCGCTATATAAATACAGTCCATTTACCATCCATTTCCATTCACAAAACACTGCTGGAGTTTCACAGGAAAACTGTGTTGCAGAATCTCCCAAACAGTTGATGTGAATGTTGGCCAGTTTTCAAACCTAAAAAAAAAACAACTGAAAAAAAGAATAAAATGCCTCTATACTACTCATCTGGTATAATCCAAGTCTCCTAAAGCCCCAACATGCCAAGTTGACTCTTTTGGGCAAAATCTTGTTGGTGGCTTTTATTTAGCCCAAAAATATGGTGACATTTGGACCATGTTTAGCCTGTCCAATTTGGTTCAAATCTAGTCCCAGACATTAGAGTTTACTACATCTGTCTTTTCAACAACAACTTTTCACCTTTCACTTTCAGCGTTTCTAAGACGACGGGCAAAGCCATTTTGTCAGTGTCTTTTTGACCAAATTTTGCTGGGTGGGTTATGTTTGTCATGCATCCTATGCACTGATGGATACACCAAAGAGTCATCCTTTCTTACTGTTACTGTCCCATCCATTTAGGTTGAAATCAGTCTTGATGTACAAAATACCGAGCCTGTTTTGAAAATGTAATAAGCATAAAGTACAGATATTTGTGTTAAAATGGAGGGAGTATGTAAAATTTAAAAGTAATAATGTATAATGTAAACATTAAGAACACAAACTAAACATGCAGTATCAAGTTATGGAATCATATGCATAAGAAGACCAACAGGAGGAAACAGATCTAGCAAAGACAGACATTACATATCCCACTTGGCCTCTAAACCCTTCACTACATTTTAAATGCCCTAAATGGGATCAGACTTGTCTAACTGTAAATCTCTCTGCAAGTAGTTCCAGGCTGCACAGGCAGACCACATAAAAGCCTGTTTGCCCAATTCAGTGCAAACCTTGGGGACGGACAGTAAGAGGATATAATCTGAGCATGAACTATAGTTACTGGTTACAAGAGGGAAGCAGACCACGGATGGACTTATGAATAAAAATATGCCCCAGTGAATAAGCCTGTGCAAGGCCAGTGAACCCACTGAACTCTGGCATATAGGGTGCAAAGATGAGTGAGAACTTTGCAGCCCAGTTTTGTTTATCATTGTGACTTTATAAGGTTTTACTTCTTCTACATGGCTGCTGTGTAGGAAATGCTATTTTCCTGGAATGAGCCTGACACATAAATCTGATGTATTGGCTAGTTTTAGCATTTTTTGCAAATAATCTGGTATCGGCCTGCATGGTGGCCAATAAGTAACAACAAGCTTTAGTATAGAAATGTTTGAGCTCGTTTGGAGAAAGTCTCCATCACATGGTTTGCCCACCAGAGAGTACCACTTTTTTCTTAACAATTATGTTTGCTCCATATATTAAAGATCTTGTAAAGCAACAATCGGTGTTTGTTGTGAGTCAGCTCTGAAAGGCTGGGGGCGTGTCCGCTCAGCTGTCTCACTGTCCAACACCACTACAACCTGAAAATGACCTGAAACATGGACCAGAGACCAAGGATGGTGACAGGATGGTATTTTTACCATCTGTGTCAGGTTGTTGGAACTGAAGTGAGCTGAAGTGAACTGCTGGGCTGATTTGGACTGAGAGAGTCGCTGAAATACGTTCGGAGCTGTCAGTTGGGGAGGGTGAGGGGCAGGGGAGGTGGTGTGTCGGTTTGTAGGGCTTATGTGGTGTTGGGGGAACATGGCTCCGGTGCATCACTGCGCCATGGTTCAGGTCTGCCCAAAAAATCTTGAACACAGAAACTGTGAACAACAGATTACCAGTGTGACTTTACAATTCACTTCTACATAGTTCTCAGTCTTTTCACGTTTTCAGCAGTAATGTTCTAGCATGTATAATTTGTTGAGAAGAAAAACTCTCCCCTTTAAACAGACTTTAATGAATATGAATTTATCAGCTTCAGACATTGTCAGGTTTTACTTGAAGTTGGCCCATTCACAGTGTTTCCTGGTCTATTAAGCTGATTTTCTTTGTGCGTAACAGATAATGAGTGATCAAGTTACTTAGAAGGAGGAAGAAGACGTGCTTCATTTATTTATCTTTGTGGGTATTTAACCTTGTGTTGCTGTAGCTGTTATGTCAGCGTGACGGCATTCAATGTGACTTTTACAGAAAAGTGCCATCACATTTATGTAATGAGGTTCATGTCTGACAGCAACCCTGCCTGCTTAAAATGGCTTTTATATAATACTCATTTGCAACAGCGAATACATTCTGAAAGAAAGGTAATAACTTCCTGCCCTATTTTATCAACACAGATTGTCATCTTGTTTAAATATTGAAAAAGTCTAAGCAGACTGCAGGAATGAGAAGGAATATGTTTAGCGATCCAGTATTTAAATAAAACCATGGCCTTTCCCTCACTGAAGTATTGGTAAACCTAAGTCTAACCAAATGTAGAACCCTTGTCTTTAGCACTACGGTCCAGCATCCACCCTCCTATAATCTTTGTGTGGCACATGAATACATGGAAGGGTATTAGAGTAAAGCATAAGGAAATAAATAAAAGAAGGATAAGATTGGAATTTTTTTAATAGAGTTGAAATGTTGAGAATAAATTTGAAATGTTGAAGAATAATGTCAGTCTGTTGAGAACAAAGTTGAAATTTTAAAGAGGAAAGTTGAAAAGTTGAGAAACAAGTTGAAATGTTGAAGATAAAGTGGAAACATCGAGAACAAAGTTGAAATGTGAAGAATGTCAACATTTTGACTATTCTCAGATAGACTAAGAGTGAAGTCAAAATGTCAAGTAAAATTGACATTGAAAGCAAAGCTGAAAGTAAAGTTGAAATATAAGATATTCCTTTATTAGTCCCACAGTGGGGAAATTTTGAAAAGTTGAATTGTTGAGAACAAAGTTGAAATGCATGGATAAGAAAAACTAAATCAGAAGAGGAAGATTTTTATTTTATTGCATGTTGAGAATAAACTAGAAATATCATTTTGACTTTATACATGAAATACATTATAAAAGGAATCTTTCTTCCTCTCATTTGTTTTTCCCTGCGCATGGCCTTAAGTTTATAACTCTTCTTGAACTGGCAAAAAGAAAAAAAAAAAAAGAAGAAAAATCAGTAACCATAATCCAGGCAGGGATTATGATTCCTCTTAACATATTTGACACAACATTTTAGCAGTATAATAACACAACTTTTAGGAGGCATGGCTGTTGAAAGGGACTTAAATGCAGCAGCTGAGGACAGATGGTATTTTCATCACAGTGGGGCTTTGTGCCTGCAAATTGGTATTTTTTATCTCCCCTGTACCCATTTGTCAGTTTGCTAAACCTACAGTGAACTGAACTGTACAAAAGAGGAAAGATACAGTAGGGACCACAGTCAAACAGCAGCGCTATTATAGTTTTAGGAGTTATAGGATTTGTATTTGGCATTTCCTGCCTGTTTGGATTAACAGAGTTGCTGCCCAGAGAGCTGCATTTAACAATAGATATTACCACCATTTATGGTAGCTCCATCTTTTAATAATTAGATGCTAAAATCATAACAATATCCTAATCAGTTCTACGTAGGCTAATTATTTTAATATGCTTGGCCAGTGGAGTTTTTTGTCTACCATTCTTCTTGGCCGGTGAGTCAAAAAATTGATTTGGAACACTTCACGTTATTCATTCTCAGCAAGTCGACTTAATTCCCCAGATCTGTTTTGTTTCAGCCAATCAAAGTTGCAGTACAGAACCATTAAGAATTATTGTTAGATTACTGAGCTCCAGTGGTCAACAAAATATTAATTAGTATTCAAAACTTACGGGTCAAAAATTACAGACAAACAAATTTTTAACTTGATCTGCCATTTGAAGTTGGACAAAGAGTGGCATGTTGAGGCTAATATTAAACTGCTGTTACATTATGACTTGTTCATGACTGGAAAGTTTAGGACTTGGGACTTAAGTCTGGCCTTGAGTGCAAAGACTTGAGACTTACAGCTTGCAAAACAATATTACCACCTTTTATGGTCGTTACATTGTGCTGGTCAGAATGAATTTAGATATAAATCGTTTAACAAATGAAGAAATGAATACCACACTTGTCATTTTAACTCATTATACATGTGGCTGTGGTGTAAACAGCTGTCATCCAAAGGGAACCATTAGTGTGCGCAGAGTGAGGATTGTGGGAGAGACCATATTGTTGTAATGAAAAGTTTTTTCTAAATGGGCAAAGGTTCTCTTAAGGCTGTTGTGGTGACAGTACTTCCCCTGCAGCTATGTAGGTTGGCTCCATTCTTTTGTTTGGTTTTGCAAACTACTTCATTTATGATAAATGAAGTCATTTGATGCAGTAACACCAGTGTAACATCATCTGTGGATCTTACCTCGCTAACCAGCGGGAAACTTTATGGTCTAAGCAAGCTAGCTGCTGGGTGCTAGTCATAGATACACAACACTGCAAATGAGTTCCTGCAGTTTGACAATTTCTTTTTCTCATGTAGCTATAATGTTATCTTCAGGGCATGTCTATCAAGTAAATTTACATACAGGAACAACACGAGAGCAGAGCAGGCTGGCTTCTGTACAACAACAAAGCTGACGCAGCATTAGTTCAACATCGCCCCAGCCTGTGGTACTTGCCACATTAGCTGCTTAACATTCTAATGCAGAGCTCAACAGGTTAAAAGTGCAATATGTAGCAACTGTACATCCAAAAATGGGTACTGCAGTCGTAAACCGCAAGTTTGAGCCGTACTGAATATGGTTTTAATCCTTCGTAACATTGTAAATCGACAGTAGCAAGTGATGACAAGTCCTTAAATTTAAGTTGATCAGCTGTTAGCTGTCAGTTGTCTGTCAATGTAAAGCTAAGCCGGTTATCCTGAAACTAACAGCCCACTGCTACAAAAATACACACTCTGGAGTCTGGACTATACCTGCCAGACTCCATTAACATTTTGCTCAATTTAAGAGCTATAAATACCTACTCCTTATGAACTTGGTATGTTTCCATATTCTCTGATGACATATCATGGCCACTTTATGATACATTTCAGTAAATATTTTACAGATTTCTCCTCCAACCCACTAAAATAAACACTAAAACAACATAAAACATGGAAAAGTTTGAAGTTGGGTCACAAACACACACTGCTTATCGATCTTTTTTTTTCAGCATTGAGCCATGCATTTAACAATAATTTAAGTGCAAAACAAGACAGAATAAAAAAAAATTGATAGCAGTTTTTGCATTTGCTTGCCATCCCTCGTGGTTGACTTGTGGTTATTACGATGGAACGATATAATCAGAGCAGCATTGTAACCAACCCAATAATCGCCCCCACAGCTAATATAATTGAAGTTGCCCCATTATCATGTGGAGATTATGGACCTCCATCAAGCAGCACATGAATTGTGGGTGAAGTTTCTGCGGCGTGTCTGCTCCCCGTTGCTCTGCCCGTCACAAAATGGCCTGCGCGAGATTCCCCCGGGAGAGCGTCGTGTGAAGAGCGGGAAAAGAGGTGACACTGATGTCTCACAACTGATACAGAAACCACCTCGTTTCCAGCTGTGCAGCAGCTGTGCACCAAAAATCAATCTCCATGTCCTACATGCCTGGAGCTACTCCTGCGACTGTATTTAATGCTGCGCGCCGGCGACTCATGAATATAGAACCGTAAATAGGAACTAACTGGTGGTGCAGGGGTTAGCGCTGTTTTCCTCGCAGCACAGAGGTTCTGGGTTTGAATAACACAAACATTTCAGGAACCAAAGCTGCAATTTGCATCCATTTCTCACCACTTTGCATTAAAGAGAACCTCTGGACTGTGCATAGCTGTTCTACATTCATCACATTTCATGCATCCTTCCATTAACTTGTGTTCAGAATGGTTAACATGACAGAGACAAGCAGATCTATTTCACCATAAACTTTTTGGCATGGAAAAACTAAATGATATTGCAGATATAATGTATTTTAACTTTTTTTTTTTCAATAATATAGACTGATGTGATGCAGCTGAATATAAAATATCCAGGTGTTCTGTCAGGCAAGGCACTCTGCAAAATGTTGGAAATCACTAATGATGTGGAGAAGGCAAGAAAATGGAAATTAGGGCTGAGTGATATGGATATGGATTTCATAATGCGATAGTTAAATAATAAAGTTAGACACCAGGTTTTGACAAGGAAGAAGAATGTGTGGAATAAAGAAGATGATATCTCAGGTTCGGCTCCCTCGATTTTGATCCTTTTTTTAAAAAAACTGTCCATCATGAGTCAGACGAGGCTAAATTAGAGGAGAATCTTAATGTAAAACAAAAGTTAAGTTTCATTGATAGTACCTTGACAGCTCTTGCAAAACTGCAGATGAGAAGAATATTTAGGAAGTTATTACAATGAATTAGTGAAAGAAAGCAGAACAGTATTTGCCATGTACATTATTAGGGTATGTTTCCCCGTCTCAGGCTTTTTATCCAGCCTTTATTACTGCCTTTATTTCTTTAGGCTATTATCTTTAGACAAACTTTCTTTGAGAATTTACAGGATATCATCATATGACCGTATAGATACACATTTTAAATGCCAAAAGAAGAGATAGTCAAACCTCACAAACTACCAGAGGACTTAAGCTTGATTAACCCATTATGATCCAATTATGTTCCAAACACCAAAAAGGATTGTAATGGTGAATCTTCCTTTAACAATAAGATTAACAGATTAAAATGTGCCTTGCACGTTCTCCTTGCATCGTGATTAGCCGTGCTGAAAAAGGGGGTGTGGCTCTACTGCAGTCAACTTTAGATGATACGGACTACTGTGATTTGATTATGGGCATCCAAGCAAATAAGTTAAGGCATTTGGGTGCACCGACATGTTCTCACTTCCAATTTGTCAAAGAGAGGAGCTTGGTCAGCGGCCCTATGTGGCTCAGGAGGTAGAATGGGCTGCCCACTAATTGGAAGGTTGGTGGTTTGATCCGCAGCATGTCGATACTGAACCTCAAATTGCCCATCAGGGGTTCATCAGAAAAATGATAATGCTTGCAAGATCTTTTTGCAGGGCTGGGGTTGCCTTCTACACATGACTCATAAGCACTGATATATTAGGTGAAGCACTCTCTGCAGTACATCGGCTGTGTCGCGTCGCAGCTGCGCCACGTCAGCTGGAGCTGATCACAGCCAGCAGAACAGATCGAATGGGCAGGAAGTGCAGATTTGCGATCATAAAGACAGACAGAAAAAAAACGATTTAACCACGTAACCTGCTTATCCATGGTAGAAGCACAAAGAGCAAGGAAAGAGGACTTAATCAACAAAGTCTGAGCAAGTAAACATAATCAGGTGGGCAAAATGCTCCGCTGCTGAAACACTTCTGGAACGCTGTTGGTGGGTGGACGGAGGACGGATCAGAACCGTGGTGCAGATGTGACGTGCTTGGTGGAATCAACCGGTAAAGCATCGAAGCACCGACCAAGCGGCAGAAATAGGAAGTAACTACGTACAGATACTTAGGTAGATTTTTCAGGTGTCTTTACATTACTGTTTACTTTTACTCTCTACATTTTAACACTTTAATATCTATACTTTGTACTCATTACATTTTCAAAACAGGCTTGTAACTTAAGTTTTAATGCAAGACAAAAATTTAAAATGTAAAAAGATAAGACAAAAACAGCATTTAAAATGTAACGAAAATGACACAACAAGACGAAAATGGTGTAAAAGACGCAACAAAATGAAAATGACTTACAATACATAACAGACAAAATATGTAAATGACATAACAACACAAAAACAACATAATGAGACAGAAACAACACGACAATACTTAAGATGAAAATGACAAAAACTAAGACGGACAGGATGTGACAAGACGAACAATGACATAAAAGACGTAACAAGAAGTAACAGTATGAAAACATCAGTACTTCTACTTTTGTAACACAAGTATCTGTACTTCTGCCACCTCTGCCAAACAGCTGTATTTGAGGGAGTGAGAATGGGCTTTCTGAATGGGTTGAGTAAGAACAAACCAGTGACCCCATGACTGGGAGACAGTCCCAGACTAACTCAAACTATGTCTTCAGTGTGTTTTTGACACCGCAGACCTGGTAAGGTCAGGACACAGCCCCAGCAGTAAATCTTAACCAATCCCAACTGCGTGTAAAGGAACAACTGTTCAAGCACTGACAAGCACTCAGCTACATAATTGATCGGCTCACCGAGAGACTGCTGGTCAGCAAACAAGCCGACACACTAAGCAGACATGAGTCGAGCCAGCGTGTCGGAGATGCATAAGTCGTGTACTGCTTGGCGCTGTCACTTTAAATAATAAACTAGCGGCACTCTGTGTACATTTGGAATTCAGTGCCGAAAAGGGCACTTATTTCATGGAAAACAGTGCAAGCAGACATGCACCATACTTGACAGTTACTTAGCCTTTAGTGTAGAAGCTAATTTGTAAAACAACCCTGCAAGAACCCGGAGAACAATTAAAGTCAAAAAGCCTGTTCTTAACTCTGAATAACATAAACAACAATGGACGTCACGTTCAAATGCAGTTGCCTCTCAGTCTCAGCAGCTGATATCACTGATCAACGAGACCTGGCGTAAACTTTGCGAGTTCACAGCTTTCTGGCAGAGCCGGCGAGTCGGAGAGTGAAAGCGAGGAGAGGAGGAGGAGGAGGAACTGGTTCAATCCCGGAGAGGTCTGTCAGATGAGAGCGATGTAACACATCTGGCCTGTCGGCTGCTCCCGGGTCTTTAATATTCACAGGAACTCCCAGGAATCCGCTGTAAAAAACCCACAATGAATAATTGATGCGTGTGGTGCCACAGAGCTCCTTCCTTCTGTTAATTGGATTTCAAGAAAAAAAAAAAGAACAGAGAAACAGGTGATAAAATAAGAAATCAAGAGACGATTTTCATGCTGCTGGCAGTGCTGTAACAGTAAGGTCAGTATGGCCTTAATTATTTATTCTCTTAAAGACATGCTGACCGGCCGACCTCGAGCTTTGGGGCTGGGCTGGAGTCTGCATCTCTCAGTGAACCTTAGCTGGATGTCTGCAACATCCCGAGGCCTCCTCTATGAAGTGGAAATAATATCTTAAATCTTGAGATCATTTTGCAGAGTTCGTCCGTGTTCTGTTCTCCCTCAGCGTGCTCTGTTGAGATCAACAGACAGCTAACCTCTTAACCACACTGTTTCCTCAGCAGTGTTGCATTTGACAGGCTTGTATTTGGGAAAATGTGAAAGTGAAAATACAAACACAATTTAACATCAGGTGTAAGGTTATTTACAGGTAAGCAGGTAAGTGATAAAAGTTTAAGTTGGTGAATATAACTTCATTCTTATTTTTCAGGTACTAGTATAGCATACAGGTAAATGAGAAGGTAAGTACAGATTTGAGCAGGTTGTTTTTAAAATAGCATTTAGCCAAGTCAAAATAAGTACTAAAGGTAATTATGGAATCTGTAATTAGCTGTACATTCAATAAACAAAGGTAAGTATTAGCTGGAATTAGCTGTTATACATTTAACAGGCCACCTTTAGCTGAAAGTTAACTTGAATACTTTACAAAATATGTGCCCAAATCATTAAAATAATGACCACAAAACACTGTGAACACTGTAAAACTTATGGATGGTGCTACCTAAAGGGGGAGTACACAAAGGGACAGCAGTGGATTGTGTTGGCTAGCTTCTTTTGTGGATCTGACAGGAAGTGTAAAATCTACAGCCTGCACTGCACATGTGCACCACTAGGGGGAGTTTAACTCTCCTGAGGGTTTGTACTGTGCATGTACACCATAGGCTGTATATAGAAGTGGACGAAGCTTCCGGCTCTGAAAAATGAAGCCAATGCGGAAGTGCAGTAACGCTGTATTCTCACCGAAATCCAGCAGGGGGCGAGCGAGCTGGCTGCAAAAAGAAGCCCGGTCCCATTGACCCCCGTTCTAAAATGCCGAACTTTACAGCTGAAATAAACATATTTATAGGCCGTGTCAAAAAAGGATTTTGGTCTCAATAGCTAATATCCCCCACCATGTTCACTGAACCAGACTTGAATTTTCATACAAGTCATTCGTTGACTTTATATTAAGGCTTAAAGTTCTGTATAATTAGGGGCGTGGTTTCGAGATTGACAGGCGTAGTGCCCTATGGTAGTGCCACTCACTCGCTCCCATAGATTATACCGTCTATGGTCCCGCCCTACTCCACCGTCTCAACCAATCATATTCACCTCCGGTTTCAAAACTGTGAAAATGGCGCTGGCCAAATCTGAAACTCAAGGCTTCAAAACGGGTGTTCAGAAACCAATGGGTGACGTCACGAAAGGCTCCGTCCACTTCTATATACAGTCTATGATGTACACACAGTTTTGGGTCACACTTCTGAACTGTAATGTCAGTACCAAACAACAGTAGCCCTTTTCCATACACAGAGCGTAGCTTGGCTCAACTCGGTTTGATGCGGCTCGTCAGCCCAGCACAGCAGGGGTTTGCTTTTTCATTACAACAGGGCTGCCTGCTTGAATGTGTGTCTTTTAACTGAAGACAAGCTCGAGGAAGCTCAAGTCAAGCGGCTATAAAGCAGTGGACAAGCTGTTCATGTATGTCTCTGGGATAAACACACTGTTTCCTTCAATTCATCTTCAGCTGTTTCATTATTTAAGCACTTTTATTATGAAGCAATGCAAACAGGAATGTTTTCATTCTGGGGTTTCATCAGCAGTTGCTTAACACGACTCTAACACAGCTCAACGCCAACATGAAACAGTAAAATGAAACCTGAAAGTTCAAACAGGGACACAGGAGAGAAACTACATTTCAAAACATAAAGATTCTGTTAGAAGCTACAAAAATACTGAGAGCTGAACATAAAGACACTCTAAGAAACATCTCTGCTTTACTGCACACACAAGCTCAGTATTACAGCACTCGCTTGTCCAAGGGGGAGAAAGGAGATTCGTCATGGGTTGACTGAGGCAGACAAAACGTCACTGCAACCCGTTTGGAGGCAGGTCAGGCTCACTTTGGCCCCATTCCAGAGTAGGTCCATCTTGGGCACGGCTTGTCGCACTGAAAGTGATAATGGAATTGCAATTTGTCGTGGCCAAAAGGCCCATAGGCAGGTCATAAACATAAAATTTCATATATTTTCTTGCCTTGAAGAGTATAGCTGCGCCATTCACGCAAAGTCCCTGGTGTGACCTTATCCCTCTCAGTAGTAGTAGTAGTTGTAGTCGTAGTAGTAGCATTGACAGGTGAGCTAGCCATGACTGCATTTCTGTGGAGCTAACGTTAGCGGTTGGTCTGCGTACCTAACAAGCTCTACAAATAGGAACAGGACAGCACTTTACAACATATCAAAGTAACATATTAAACAAATACAGATGAAAAATATAAAATGAAAATATTACAAGACAGTTACATAAAAATAAAAAAGAAGTGTACACCAAGGGGCAAAGAATTCAGTTCAAGAAGAAAAGGTGAGATCTTGGGTTGTGATTTAATAGACTTCTGTTTGTGAATTAAAAAAAAAACTTTACATATAGAACAATGAAAATGATCAAGAAAAAAAAGGAGTTCCCCTGGTAACCCTGTGTTTAACGTCACAACGCTATGAACTGTGGGTAGTTCCCTCAGGCAAAGTCTGCGCAAATGCAGATGTCTGGAAAGTGTGCGTAAAGGACGCGAAAAAGTCAGCAAGAGCTCTCATGGACCCTCACGGACTTACCAGGCAACAGCTTAGTTGTTTTAAAATGGTATTAGTTTGGTATCAATATCAGCAAATACTCAAGGTTGCGATTTGCATCAGACTTGGTTATTAGTACCTCTGGTATCGTGACATCCCTACTGAACACGAAAATAGATGTGACATCACAGAAGGCAGGTTCTGTTGACAGATAGTGAGCAGGTCAGTCTGCCCGCTGCTCCATGTTCAGACCATGAGATGTGGCGCTCTGTCTTTTCAAAGAGGAACAGCCTTGAGACTTTGGATAAACAGCTTTTTGGATAAAAACAGTTTTCAGCAGGTTTTGATGTGTGATGGTTAAATTTTGTTTTTTGTTTTTTACCCCAGATTGCCAAGACTTGAAAAAACATTTTTCAAAGGCCAAAAATATTAAATATTGTTGTTCCCTTTGTGATTTGAAATTAAATTACATTTCTGTGAGATTCAATTTTTTTATTAGTTTTTTCTTTTGTCTTGCTGGTTATTGTGAAATAACTGCAGTATACATGATGATCCAGGTTGGCCTGGGGGGAAAAAAAGGATATATATAACTTGATTGTGCATTACAAGGTCGAGTTTTTATGAGCATCATTACACAAGGAGACCAGGTGAACGAAAAATACAAAAAAACTACAAAAAAAATCACGAGGAATGGCTAACCCGCAATTTTCACAAGGTGCAGCTGTGTCATGTCACAGCCGCACTACAGCAGCTGGAGTGATCCGCAGCCATTCTAGACAATGCTTGTGATTCCACCAGAGGCGCTATGGTGCGTCCCAGAAGCGGCTCTCTGCTTTGCTTCAAATACGCCCCGAGCCTATTTTTGACGGATGCCGTGTCAGTTAGCACAGAGCAGATCGAACGGGCAGGAAGTCAGACACAGAAAAGGCAGGGAGAATCTGGTTAATTTTCAAAATAAAAGACCGCGTGCAGACTCACGATCATAAAAACAGACAGAAAAAAAAACTATTTAACCACGTAGCCTTCTTATGCATGGCAGAAGTACAAAGGGCAAGGAAAGAGGACCCGATCAACAAAATCTGAGCATGAAAACATAATCAAAAACATTCTGCTGCTGGGGCTGGGGTGGGGCTTGCAGCCGTGCAGAGGACGGATCAGAACCGTGATCGACATGTTGTGCTTGGTGGAATCAACTGGAAAAGGAACAAAACAAAAACCTACTGATAATTCATGGATATCTTACTGATCTGAGATATTTTTGTGAACCTTAATAAATGATTTATGAGCTGTAACCAGTGGGGTTATTGATGGGTAGAGGGGGCCTATTATGTTCATTTCCAGCTTTATATTTTCACTCTGGGACACCAGTAGAGTAGCTTTGCACTATTCACAGCTCAAAAACATCCTTATTTATCTTGTACTGGCCCTTCATGCAGCCCCTCTATTCACCCTGTGGTTCAGTTTCACTCTTTTTCACTCAAGTCTCCTTCTGTCCATTTCGTCTTATTAGGTCATGTACATTGTTTTTGTCTGGTTACGTCTTTCATGATGTTTTTTGTCTTGTGTCATTTTTTTCTTGTCATTTCGTTTTCATTCTGTCTTTTTCATCTTTTTCACCTTGTTCTGTCTTTTACGTTGTTTTTCACCCTAAGTCTTTTTCATCTTGTCACGTCTTTTATGAACTTTTTCACCTTTACATTGTTTTTCATCTTTTTATGTCTTTTGTGTTTTTTTTCTGTTGCATTGATTTTCATCTTGCTACGTTTTTATTTTTTTTAATATCCATGCATTTGAAGTATCCACTTCAAATGCATGCAAACTAAAGTAAGGAGCCAGTTTTGAAAGTGTAATTAGTATAAACTACAGATATTTGTGTTCAAATGTAAGGAATAAAAGTAAAAAGTTGTAAATACTCAAGTAAAGTACAGATGCCTGAAAAATGTATTCATGGTATTATTTGTATTTAGTCACTTCCCACCTCTGCGTCTGTCCCAAAAAGCTATTTTGTGTCAGTCACAATGAGATTATTTGAGAGCCACTCTACGTGTGCATGAGACCAAACACACCTTCAGGTACGCCGGCTCGATGAACTCCGTCCATCCTCAGCAGAGGTGTTAAAACCAAACAGCACACAGGAGATGTGCATTTTCTGTGTAGCTGCAGGCTACAGTCATTTAACCAGCAAAGAGAGGGCAGCCCATCTGCTGGCTAATAAAACCAGGTTAAAGCAAGCAGGAGAGGCAGAGCGAGGTCATAATACAGGCAGCAGTCCTTCATGTTTCACTGCTCCACTGCAGTCTTTATACGCGCGCTTACAGGCGGCCCGGCGACACTCGCTGAGCTGGTAAAACAGCTACACACATTGGAGGAAATTTATGGCACACAACAATAGAACTGGCTTGTTTCAGAGATCTAAAGGCTGTTATCTGTCTGTGTGTGTGCGTGTGAGACAGTGTGTAATAACCCATTACATGTGTTTCACACGTCGTTCTGAAGGACAAACCACAAACGTGTCATTAGTTTGGGCTGTATTTACCCCACAAGCCCGGTGAGATGATGATCCAGTGTTTTCATGTGATCTGGTTTTGTCCCTGTGGACGTGTTGTGACACTGAAAATATCCAGTACCATCTGTGGAGGCAGTGAAAAGGTTTGCAGGTTTGGATATGATACGCTCAGAGGCCCATATCTCCGCCTGAATGGTGCACTGTAACACACACATAAAGCATTATGTTATTATGAGAGCCGCTGTAAGCCTGCTGCTGTCATAAAAGACACATAAGACAATATAAGTACTTAATAAGGTCAAACATCCCAGTGCATTTAATGAGTTTTCTGAGCATCGCAGAGCTCTGTGAGGCTATAATGTATATATAATGTGTAGTTATAGCAGCCTATAAATGCTTTATGACAACTCCTCATGTGATTCAGTTGAAGTGGATGTGCTGATATCTATTAGTCAGCCCCTCCAGGATTTTGCAAACCTTTTTTTGGGGGGTGGGGGGGTGGGGTGGGGTTGTTGCGGCCTAAAATGCCTGACTTCATGGTGTAGCTTTTCTAAAAAATTGTGATGCATGTTGTGATGCTTTTAGGCTTTTTGTTCTACAATGAAATTGCAGGACCAAGAGAAAATTGCACAAGAAAGTTGCAATTTTAAAAAAATTAAAAATCACACGGAACTTGTTCTGGGGAGAACAAACCCACATTCTGTTCTGAGTGCTCTGACTAGCCTCACCAAAAAGGTTCAGAATCACAAACACAATGAAAACATGCCACTGCGGGGTGATAAAACGTTTTTGGAGCTCAAACTCGAAAACAGTTCAAAATTCTAAAATAGAAATGCACAGAGCATTAATAAATGTCAGTAACAATGAAAAATGTGTTCTTTTCAGTACCGACAACAAAATAAAAACATAGAAAAGAAGAAAAAAAAATAAAAATCCTGAATAATAAAACAAAACATCGAGTCGGTTAATTGTAATGGACATGTGTGTTGTTTGTGCCAGGGGGCTGCTGTGATTGGTGGAGCTCACAGGAAGCTACGATGATTGGTCAAATTTGCGGAATTGTTGTGGAGTTTGGACAAAATTGCAAAGTTGCACAGAATTCACATGGGTTGGTTGAATTTGCAGTTGCAACATCGCAACTTCCTGGATGGACTGATCTATTGCATGTTCATAAAGAGCAGTGGCAAACCATGACTTTTAGAACTGGGACTTCTGTTTGGCTAAAACTTAGCCAGACACAGCAAGGTGGCAGGCAGCCAGGTAACTTGTGATAACACCGTGGGTGCTTTTCATTCTGCAAATTTATCTCTTCTACTCACTTCCTCTCCTCGTGTATTAGCTCCTCCCAGCGACGATATGAGACAGATATGAGGACAGAGGAGACGCAGCTGCGAAATGAAAAATCCTCAGTTCAACAGTGTCGGCCTGAAGCAAACTTCACAACTGTATCACACGTCAGACAGACTGGTACGAATGTCCGCAGAAACACTTATTTAAGGACAATTTCAGCACCTGGCAGTATTCATTTAGATCTGTAAACTGTTTAAAATAGCTGATTATTAGTAGTATTCTTACTGATGTTGATTTTAATCATCATTTAATATTCCTTTTACATCTTCTAATTTATATAGGCTACAGATCAGTGTTATTTGTCTACTTAGGCCAGGAGTCTGCAACCTTTATGATCAAAAGAGGCACAACAAAATTCTTTCTGGAGCCGCAACTATTAAATTCCATCTTTTCCCTGAAGACTTATTTCTGATGTGGCATCCATAGTGAACTTATGGAGCCTCAAGGAGACGAGCCAAAGTCAAAATTTAGAGGAAAAGGCACAGAGCCACAGACGTAAACTATGATGCACATTTCAGTTGACAAAATATTCAAACTAAGAATCACTAGACACACACACACACACACACACACACACACACAAAATAGCTGAGACAACTCAAGATAGATTTTTGAGTTTTGAGCCCAACTTAAACTTATGTTTTGAAATAAACTTTTAAAAAAAGTTTTGCTGACCTATAATCTTTAGTTGAGATAATTTAATATTCTTGTTTAGATAAATTAGAATTCTTAAGTTCCAGAAAAAAAAAAAGAAAAGAAAAAAGTTGTGTTTCAACATTTGGTCACAGCGACCTGTGAACCTGATTTGTCATAATTTTTGTGCCTGAAAATTAAATGGTTTTAATTGAAAATATTAAAATTTACATCATTCACTTTCACTTGAACTCAAAGATTAAAGTTTATGTAAAGAAGAAAAGTAAATTATCTCAGCAAAAGATCAGTTTTAGTTTGAGTTGGGCTCAAAACTCAAAAATCTATTTCAGGATGTTGCCTTGTAATGTTTTTTCTCAACATTTTCATAGATCTACAACAATAATAAATGGAAATTAAAAAACAGTTATTTATTTCCATATAACTTTTTGCCAGAGTCACAGAGAGCCGCATGTGGCTCTGGAGCCGCAGGTCGCTATTTACTCGCATTATTGATATCTGCACAACAATGCACACACACGCTGTGTGAGACTGTGTGTGTGTGTTGATTTTATTGTGAAATAAAAACAAACAAAAGACAAACTGCTGCTTTGTGTGATGCCACAACTCTTTGCAATGAAATGATCCTGTTGTAAAGTGTTAGACAGTGAAACACAAGGTGATGTCGCATTGTTTGGCATCTCATCACGTAACTGTGTTTTACTTTATTATCTACAGATTCATATACATGACAAACGCGCCACCGCAGGTATTTTCCCTGATCAGTCCATTAAAAAGCGTGTGACAGTGATCCTACAGTAATAATCTCTGAATCATCTTTGTACC
>JAJHUR010093335.1:0-30215 GCA_027495735.1 Lutjanus campechanus
AGCTTCTGAGACTGAAAAGTGAAGCCAAGTGCTTAAGTGTATTAAATCAGCATTCTTTCTAATGGCCAGCAGGGGGCGTCTCTGCTTGTTGTATTGAGTCTAATAATACGAAAATGAGCCTACTTCTCAATTGATTCATTACCTCAATAGACCATTTACTAATGAGTTTAGGGTTTCAATCACTAGTTTCAAGTCTTCTTCAATTCAGCACATTTAGGGGAAAATAGATAATAAAGCAGAGTATGCTTTAGAGCAGGGCTGGCGTGTGATTGATAAATCATTCTCAGTGATTTTGTCCAGAGCACTGGGCTCACAAAACTCTGATCAAACTGTGAAACTAGACAAGTATTGATCAAATATCAATCAAGAGTCTGTTACTACGATGTCTATTTCTCATTTAAAACATTTTGTGAAACGTAATTTAGTGTACAGTCTAGCAGTAAAATGAAAAAGATCGCTACCAGGCAGGCCACCATCATTTCCCGCTGAACGGACGAGCCAAAATCAAGCACCGCCCTGTCGCAGTACATCACTCACCAGCTCCACGCTCTCATCGGTACTGCACATGCTGCACATGAAAAAAATAAACAAGATGGTGACCCCAATAATGCCAAACTACAGGCTTCAAAACAGCAGTCCACAAACCAATGGGTGACGTCACAGTAGCTCCATCCACTCATTTACTCTTTGTGATTCTAATACTGTTGAAAATGGATGCAGTAATCTGTAAATTGTGAATGTGTATGTTCATTTGGCTAATAGAAATAGATGGCGGGCAATAAGAAGCTGCCTAGACTGGTGATTCAGAGAGTTCATTTCAAAGTGTGTATGAGTCTTTGACTTAAAGTGTTTTCATCATTTAGAAGATGAAACCACTTTGGAACTGCAGGATAGACAACAAATTCATGCCATTCAAAAATCTCCGAGTTATATCTGTTGGTAATCTCTCATGATTAAAGAAGAAGTTTCTTTTTTATGCCTCTGTCAAAGGAAAATCTTGCTAGGACAAAAGATTCAATTTGGCTTCAAAATTGAATTTCTGTATCGATGCATTTATGTATTCCATCATCCTCTTGAATCAGTCCATCAATTCATGCATTATGCTTCCCATTTCTTTTTCTCCCTGTTTGGCTATTCAGTGCCGAGCCATTTTGCACTCCAGTATTTTTTTTTTCTTTTTTACAATCTCATGTATTTCTATAAGGGTAAATACGGATGTAACCTCTCCCCCTGTCAATCATCGCTGAGACTGCCTTTCTCAAATGGATCGAGCAGACATTCAGGCTGCCGCTCTTCTCTCCCTGCATCTTAACAGGCCTGTCTGCTGTGGCCAGAGATGGAGAGAGGTCATGTCCAGAGGGAATGAAAAGGACGCCAATCAGTGCTAATTCTACCCACGAACCCATAATCCCACACACGGACCTCTGGTAACCTCATCATCTGCAAGTTGCATATGGTGTCAGTTTGGCAGGAGCGCCAACAGGGTTGGTGTTTCACGTCTAAATTGATTTAAATGCATCCAAGCGATAAGAAGTGCTGTCTGCTCAGTTGTTTAATAACAATTATGCATGATTATATTTTAGGGTAATTAGTTTCAAGGTCCTTGTATGGAAGTTAACATGACAAATAGCTGTCAGTATTGACTTGGACAACCACATACTGCTGAAGTAAAGGGGTTTATTACCAGCGTCTCACCAATGAGCAGTACAGGTGCAAACAGGGCCAATAGAAACACTGCTGAGGATCTACAGAGGCAAAATCCATTATGTTTATAATAATAATAATAAAAATACTATAACAGCCAAATGTTTTTATGGTAAGTCATCTAGTGTTTTACCTATATTACTTTGCTGAAAACAGACAACCTAATATAAGCTACCCGATACCCAGCTCCATAAGTCTCCATAAACAATGTTGCTCTGTAGCCGCAAATACTAGATGGATTTTTTAAATTCTTATTCTTTCTTACTGAAAACCTGAATCATAGACAATAGTTTAGGTGAACATTTATGGTAAATAAATGTCAGTAAATAAGTCTGCTGCTCACTCATCCTCGCTTGCACACCACACACACATTACCCACTGCCCTATTACTTAAAGGAGTTACACGACACTTATGACAATATCCCTCAATAAAGTCCAATAAAACATTGTTATTTGGGCACATGTGGTAATCCACCATCTTGTGGGAACATGTTGCTTTTTCACCATAATTAAGACAAATCCATACCATCACAGCCCTACTTAAAGGTACAGTAACTGATTCCGGAGAAAGATAGTTGATTGTTGAGTCTCATTCTCAGGTTGTTCACAACCAACAACGCTTTAGGGATGAGAGTCAACAACCAACTATCTGACCAACCTGTGACTGCCCAAAGCCCACAGACTTTTTAAAGACCGAAAACAGAGCCAGGAGGAGGAGCAGAAGTCTAGTTTTCTCTCAGACCACTTGAGTAAGATTATGTATAAAGGTTGTTATGGAACTTTTGCCCAATGACACCAAAAATATACTCTTTAGTAGTGGTCATTTGGCCAACTAATTGTGAAACAATAGTTAATAATTAATCTGTTCAGCCCTTCCTGGACTTAAAAGCTGGATTACTTGATATTTTGGCCACTTGGGGGCAGCGGAACAAGTTAAAAACACAACTTTACACAACATTCTAACATTATAAAGTCTTTATAGAGATAGATAGCATTAACCTGATGAATGAAATTCAATATCCACTCTCATTTAAGCTCTGCTTTTGGGAAACATCTGGTTCTGCAGTTCTTAAATGCTCCACTATGTTCACCAGATAGTTGTTGGGGTTTGATTGTGTACAGTGGGTTTGTTAAAGTGTAACTGCACCCAAGATATGAGGCTCCACCCAGTGAATAATTTTGACAGAGGCTAAAAAGTGGGCATGGAGGGTATAAAGGTATTACAATATACAGGATGTTAAGAAATCCAGATACTATCATTTCCTGTACCGTCAAAAATACAGATGGCTGTCAGTCCATAAACTGATAAGGAGATGCTGAGGTGATGTATTGTAGTGAACAGCATACACCACCAGTCTCTCTACTGGTGGACACGGCAGTGCAGCTGTGCGGAGAAACATGGATTCTTGGGAATAAAGCTACAGGACTAACCAGTAAGAAAGAAGAAAAATGTCTCTCTTTTATGTTGTACCCATGTTATACCTAGTTCAGGTAGATAGGAGAGGCTCTCTGTTGAGTGTATGTCAGTCAGAGGTAGTGTTAGGACATAGCCATAGTCCTGCTGTTTCTCATCATCAAGGGAACACTTGCAGCTCAATTGTGCTTCGACAGCAGTCAAAAGTGCCAAAATTGAAAAAGACTAAGTAGACGCTTGTCAAAAAGTAGTATAAACTCCTGTGACTGATGAGTTTTGGTCAGCATATTTGTTTCACAGATTCCCACTCGGAAATGGGCCGCCCAACTCTGATCAGAGGGTGTTAATCATTTTTTAATATAGATCTACTATGTGGAGTAGTCCTAAACTTTCTCTCAGCACTGGCCTTGCAAGGTGCAGGATATTTAAAACAGGAGGTGACATCAGGTGAGCCTTTTCCAAACCCATGAAATGCGACCCATGAAATTTAAGTGTGCAGTACCTCTTTTGAGCTTTACACTTTAAAAAAAACAGCTGTCTAAGGAAGCATGGTTAATGAGTTGAACTGAGTGCAGCTGCAGAGTCTGGTGATAACTCTTTGTGGGTTTGTTGTTATTATAGAAATATTGATTAGTGCAGCTTTAACACTGAAGTATTCCAGTAATAAAGTAGGTGGGAGAAAAGATGTTTTATGAAACACCATCCACATTATAGATTAAAATCATATCTCTTAAAATTATGACCATCTTTATTGTTACATTAATTTCAGATCCATGTAATGTAATTTCTTTTGTCAGTGACATGCCATCGTAGGTCCTGCAGTGTGTCAGAATGTGATGTTGAGAGGCTGCTAAAGTTCAAAACCATTTACATTCACTCCGTGTGCTTAGATGGAGAAGAAAAACTGAGGAGTCAGCTGCTGAAACTGTGCTTGATATGCAGGATAAGCGCCTACATCTGCAACTTGTTAATCATATAAAACCAAGAAAGCAATGACACACAATGAGGTCAAGCATAAATCTGGAATAGGAGAATAATACCCCATGATCTTTTATTCATTTTATGTTCCAGCACACAGGTGCTGCTGTGGAAAAAAGCCAGGTAGGATTCAGGTATTTACCATGTGTAAGTATTAAATATATCAGTGTGTATATTGTATGTGTTCATGAGATTAAGAAAAGCTGCTAACAGTTAGTGTGATAACTTATGCAAACCACTGTGTCTCACATTGTGTCGAGCTGCTGGTGTGGCAGCTGGTAAGTGGGAGAGTGTGAGATTAAACTTTTCACTGATTCTAACAGGACTTTTAGCAGAGATCTGATCGTGGCATCTATTCTTTTATGTTCTTTGAAGACGATGCACCATCGACTAAAACTGCCGCCAGCAAACCAGGGTCTAAATTTCACAGGTACTCGATGAAATGATGAATGGAGAATTTTATGCTTTTCAGTTCAGCTACCTTGCAGCAATACTTCTGAAGAAATGAGTGTGTGCGTGTGTGTGTGTGTGTGTGTGTGTGTGTGTGTGTGTGTGTGTGTGTGGCAGTACGACAGATGGAGAGAAAACAGAAGCAGTTGCAGATGGGCATTGCTTGACTTGAACATTAACTTGTAGACAGACAGACACAGGTCAGCTTTCCAGGAAGACTGCCACATGTTCAGCTTAACCAGCCAGAAATATCACGCTGCTATTCAGATGCAAAAACACTTCAGTTCACACACACACACACACACACACACACACACACACACACGCACACACACACACACACACACACACACACAGAATAATGAGATCACTGCACAGATGTACCTCATCGTTTTACTGTACTTAAAGTGATAGTTAGGATTATTTCATGCGGGCTTGTATGAGGTAGATATCAGTGCATTACCTACAACAACTGAGACTGTTTGACATCCTCCTGGACTCACATTCTTCAAATTATACACAATTCTATGTATTTCAAACTCTAAATCCAAATAATGTATTTTTTGTGATTTTGCTGCTCTGTTGTGCCACATGACATGTTTTGCATGTCTGGTCACCCTGGGACGGGGATCCCTCCTCCGTGTCCCTTTCTGAGTTTTTTGGGGTTTTTTTCCCATTGTTTCCCCGTTAAAAGGTTTTTTTTTAGGGAGTTACTCTTTCAAGGGTCTACAGGACAGGAGTTGTCACGTAGTGTACAGATTGCAAAGCTCAGGCAAATTGTCTTTTGTGATTTTGGGCTATGCACATAAAATTTGACTTGACTTGACTACAGTAGATGCTGCTCGATACGCCCTCAGTTAGGAGAAGCAGAGAGGAGTACCAGCATGGACAACTGGACAACTGCTGTGGACATGGTCAGCAACAAAAGGTGTTTTATCCTCTTAAAAACGTCCCCCAGACTGGTTTATGTGCAAGCTATATTTATCATATGTTCACTGATTCACCTTGCCACTGGTGATGGGTAACCGCCATTATATAAACTAAATATCAGTCTGTCTAGACCTACCAGACTCCATGGAAGTTGCTGGTCTACCACTACCTCTATCTATCCTTCACTGAATTCGAACTATCCTTTTAAAACACAGAAGCCACACAAACAGAACACAAACAAACTAACAGATCGAGACAGCGGTAGACCAGCGTCTCCTGTGTTCTGCAAGGTAAAATGACTGATTTCTCCTGTGGAGTGTGGTAGATTTAGAGAGAGTGGTATTTGGCTTCTAGTTTCCCATCTGAAAAGGCTGTGTGACAACAAAGTGAAGCATTTAAAGTATTCCAAATATAGCATACATTAAAACTAATATGGATATTTTTAGGTGGACCATTTTTAAACATCTAAAATTATCTTTACTGCTGACCCCTGTCCACAGCGGTACATTGTTGGATGTCAGCCATCATCTACTGTGGATAATACACTGACTGTGGTTAATTAACTCATACAACCCTATTTCAAATAATCCAAACTATCCCTTTAAGACTTAATAACAACACTTCTGCAGCTGTTTCTATAGAATGCATGGTGACTATCAATTGAGGATCAGACAGTCAACAAAAAAACCTTGTTGGGAGTACAACTGCAAGTGAAAAGTAAGAGTTGCAATACCTGCAGGCAAAGGGAAACAGACTCTAAATACATGACATGTAACCTCTCTGAGGAGTAAGGAGCCAGACCTGGTGCAGTCAGTCGAAAAGTACCAATTAGATAGTTGGACTCAGTTTTGTTCACTGCCTCACACTATGAAGCGATCTCTCTTCTTGTTAGGACATGTCCAAGGTGTGATGTTTTGAACAATTTGGCAAAGTTCTTCCTAGTAATGGTAAGAAAACTCTGTGGGCACATGTATCTGATGGCAGACGAGGAAAAGAAATTCACAGGTAACTCACAAATAGGGTGACCAGATCCTAAGAAACCAAATGTGGGGGGTGACACTTTTGTGGATAATGTGGCACATATTAATGCTGAGAGGTAGTCTAAAATTTGAATAGGAAAAATTAAATATTTCTCTTCTGCCCCTTAACTCGTAACATCTTTATGCTTTGCTCTCTGGTTGATTCAGCAGCACACAACAGTTAAGTAGCTTCCCAAAGTAATTTAAATAAAAGCCAGATTTCAGAAAAGCGTCAAAATGTGGGACACTGTCTCAATATGAGGGAAAAGGGAAACACATGCTGTGCAGTCCCACATAAAGGGGGACAACTGGACCCCCCACTCACAGCATGATACTATCATAATTTTCTATAATGTTATTATCGCAATTCTACAATACAGAATATATTGTAAGAGAATCCTCTGCAGTACAGTTTTGTGTAACTTAATTTTAATTAAAATTAAAACTAATTTGTATATATTCACTGTGTTGTGAAAAGCTTTTAGTTTCAAAGAGTTTTGTGGACAGCTCACGTTTAACACTGAGAACCAAAGTGCATGTCAAACTGAGAAAAATCTGAGTTGCATGAAAGCAAAGCACCACAGAATTCAAAATTCTGCAGGAAAGGAACAAAAAACTTCCTCACTAATGCAGCAGAAAGTATCAAGATACTTGGGCCAAATAACTGATTACACATTACAGTATCCAGCCCACATGGTTCCATTGGGTGGATTGAAATAAAAAATAAATATATTTCACAATGCTAGAAATATATTTTTAATGTAGACGGTGTGTTCAAAACATACATACTGTATGTACATTTATACCCGTGCCACAGCAAAGTTCAATAGATTTTTTGGCATTTCATATTTGATTTCATGTACTATGTCTAAATAAAGTTTCAACTCGGCTGCCATTAATATGCTGTAGGTGTAGTCAGTTTGGTCTCAGGACAATCATAAAACATATCTAAGGCTGGAAGGCTTCGGGATTGGTCAGAGATGAGCAGGTCCTGTAAAATCAGGGAATATTTGGATATATTACACACAGCTTTATGGGAAGAAAGGGATACTTGCACAAGATGCAGGGTAATGCTTGTTGCATGTCAAGTGAAGCCAAAGATGGACTTTTCTGAAGTCAGGAGAAATAAAAATATTTTATCCATTGTATTTGCATGCAATGCAATGCTTGTATTGGTATTCTGGTGGCCAAATCACATTAAAACTTTAAGGGTAAGTATGTAAGATTTATGGAAATTTTGGCTGAATATTTCAGAAACTGTATTAAACATTTCTGAGTATGTTTTCATTCGTGTATAATGACCTGAAAATAAGAATTAATGTGTTTTCATTACCTAAAAATTAGCCATTTATATCTACAGAGGGTGCAGTTCCTCTTTCATGCAGGCCACCATCTTGCACCACCAAGTTTCTGCAGAAGCCCAGAACGGACAAACCAAACACTGGCTCTAGGTATAGTCTTTCGCATTTTGCATGAATTCCGTGGCCACCGTAGGTTTCATAGCCTACTTGCTTGAAAGAGAGGAGTGAGATGAGGTGTTTGCAATGTGCAAGGTCGTCACTAGAAGCCACTAAATCCTGCACACTGGTCTGTTAAAAGCATAACAGGGTTTATTGTTATAATGTTCATATAAAGAAGTTTCAACACATACAATACACATATAAAGCCTGACAGCGTACTGAGTTCCCAGGGGTAAAAACGATGTGGAGTCTGCCCTGCTTGCGACTCTGGTAAATATCAAGATTATGGAAGTTGAGTCATAGTTTTTCTTTGCAAATTTGGATAACAAAACAATAGTTATCTAGGCAACAGTTTGCTGCATTAGTAGGGCTGAGTGGAGACCTGTCAGTCTACTTTAACATCAAAGCCAGCCAACCATTGTCCAATGGCATGTCACATCTGTCATTTGCAACATAATGGTATGGGCACCTTTGTTCAAACATCTTGGTTTACTCGGTCTTTCTAATGACACAGACATTTCAGGAGGAGTCATCACTGTAGCACATTTCTCTTACTGCCCTTCACTGCAGCCCTGAGCTGTGAAAAGGACACAGCCCGCTCAGATAAAAGCGCAGCTCTTTGAATGCCTGCTGGCTCAGTACTCAGTGGGATAAAGACATGAAATACAGTATGTGTCAGAGGTTTTCATCTACCATCACCTCCTTTTTGAGCAGTGTGTAGTTGTGCTATGAATCCTGTCCTGGGGTGGTCTCCCCTCCTATCTGACTGGGGTGAATGGAGAAGAGAAAGTCGTGCTCCGTCCTAGTCTTTAGGCTCACATGATCGTCTGTCACAAAGCGAGGCCTCTGAGCTGATTTCAGACTCCCTCGCTTCCTCCTGCAGTCCTAATTGCTTGGCCCACTTATGACTGTGATGCTGTCATTTCACCTCACGACAGCCTCCAGCGAGCCAGCATCTGGCACCGCATGACAAAACCGCTTCAACCTCCCTTCTCCAAATAAAACACCCGGCCTCCTATCCCAGTGCCATGTTTACAAAAGAACATAAGTAGTTGTCACAGATTGATCACTGAGTTGACAGCATTGTGTTTATGTGTTATTTCCACTTCCTCCCGCCTGTGTAAGTCTGGAGCCCTACAGTGAACGCTGTCTTGTTTGTTCGATAACTATTGTAGCTTCACAAAATGTGTGCTGGAGGCAGTTAAACATCCCACAGAATAAAGTAAAAACAAATCCTTGTAGAAGCATTAGCACATCTAACAGGCTAAGAAGGAGAGTGGTTCCCTCACAGTATACATACATACATACATAGAATTGAAATAATCTAATAAAGAAGATCCTTAGAGATGTTTGATGAAATGTAAATCAACCAGTCTGAGATTCTATTGTAGGGATGCCCAAATTTTTTACACTTAGAGGGCCAAAACTCAATTCTGTGGGCAAACACTGATTGTATTGTATTGTTGAGATGCAAAATGTTATTAGGATCCCAAGTTCCCTTGATTGACTGACTTTCTACACCAAGTGTTACAAAAAACAGTACTAACAGCTATTCAAATTGTGCCTTTTTAAATTATTAATCAAAATCAAATCAAACCTTGTCAGGGGTCTTCTTCGGTCCATGCCAGCGGCTCTGTGAGGATGTACTTTGTCTGTGCTTTTAACTCAAACCACTGCTGTGTCTAATGTCAGCATGCTAACATGCACGCACAATGGAAAGCAGGCAGATGCTTAGCAGGTTTAGTAATCATCTTAGTTTGAGTAGGTCTTTGTGCCGATGCACAGTACTACATGACTACATGACGCTTGAAACAGTCACAGTTTGAGTTTGGTTAGGGTTAGGAACAAAAAACAGTTTGTTAGTTTTAGCACTAAACACACAGTGTAGTTGGTGCTGACTGGAATGTCATTTGTTTTGTACGTTCTTGGTAAAAACAACAAAATCAGATAAATAAAAAGAATCCTGGTGAGGGAGATAAATTATGAGTTTAGATTTGCAAAAGTTATTACTATTGTTTGTTTGTTTGTTTGTTTATTAGATCCCCATTAGCTACTGTATTGTAACAGCAGCTACTCTTCCTGGGGTCCCCATTCATATTTTAACAATACTAACAATACGTCAATACACATTCAGAAGTTTCATACTCTCTATAAGACTCAATATATAAACAAATAAGACACACAACAACCAGCGCAAATCAAAGCTGTCTAATACACGTGTTAGCTCTGTATAATAATTTCATCTGTTGAAATATGGAGAAAAGAAATCACTCATCATTTCATGTAACCTGCTCTATCATACAGAACCACTTAGACCCACCCTGAACCCTCTGCATGACCACAAAAAAATGTGCCTCTAACAAAAAGGCCTTAAAACATCAGGCTCATTTCGATGGAACACATCACAAATACATATATACAAATGTGATGGATAGCTCTCAGCATCCATAAGACATCTTCAAGAACAGAAAACAAAAATCCTGTTCTACATTCTTTGTGTAAACAAATGCAATCTTCATTTTTTGTTAAAATATCTTGTATTGCTTTCTGAAACTAAAAAAATACTTACTCTTCATCCTGAGGGGGGCATGAATGTCTGAACCAAATTAATTAATCCAATAATTGTCAACACTTTTCACTCAAAACCACAAATGTCAACCTCATGGTTGCACAAAAGGAAAAGTAACAGGATCACAAATCACAAAAAATGAGGTGTGGACAAGGACCAACTGAGCAGAAAAATGTGAATAAACATGGAAAAGTCTGGTGCACTTAATGTTATTAACATGATTATTTCTATTCTCTGTCCCTGGAATTTTGTGAAGGGCCTCTACAAGCAGGCATTCAGTTAAACAGACCCAGAAGCAGAGAGAGGATTTCTAGAACAACTTCACCTACTTCCATGAGCATGGAAAAGGGAAAGAAAACTGACAATTAAGTTGTTCTTTCTACCCCTTTGAGCCCCAGAAGGTACAAATGCTGTACACACAAATACAGAAACACATACAGAAAGTCTCTGAGAAAATATTATAACACACTTTGGATATTGGATGCTTCTGTAATTTCTGACCACAGGCCTTTCTCTTGGCAGACATTTCGTCTCGGAAAACACAGGTGCAGCAAATAACATTAATAATGGCTGCATTCCATTTGGTTGTGCCAGTGCCAGGGCCCCAGTATTGTTCATGCTGGCTCACTGGCATGACTTACTGTGCCACCGAACTGAAAGCGAGCCATCATTAATGTTACACCTGTGCTTTTCCTGCAAGTCAGACTGTCTGCTCTGAAAAAGGTTTCGTTCATAAACAGTTTTTTTTCAAAGCTAAAAACAAGTTACAGCCAAGTCTGCAGTCTTCATACCATTTGCAAATGCAGTAAAGCACGAGGCATAAAGAGATTGTACTCAATTCTATTGTGATAGATTCTCTTCAAAACTCTAGATTGGATTTTTATTATGGTTTCCACAGAGCACAAAATCCATAGGCATTGGGCATTTTATAGGCGAGCATCAAAGTTTTACCATTCACCTGGGATGGCCACAGCAGCGCAGAGGGATACCCTATCAATCGCCATCTCCCCAGCAAATAGCTTCTTGTATTGGAAGTTAATTCTGCCATGGAATTAAATTATAAACCATGTCCAAACAAATTAACGTCAAGCCGAAAGCAGGTGCGTTTTTTTCCTCTCTTTTTTTTTGACAGGTTGAGGGCATTAGTAATCTAACGCATGAGCCCTCTCTCCTCTTAGCTCGGGGGGCCCCCAGCTTCCAAGTAATACACCCGCTGCCCCCGCCCCTCCAATTCCCATTTTCAGAAGCCATCGGTGTGGAGGCACACGGGGGAGAGAAGAGGCACTACACTGCGGAGGGATAGATTAATGTACCACCTGAATGTGGACCTACAGAGAGCAGGTTTCATCCCCGTCCCACAAGTCAAAGCAGAAAATATTATCAAACACATCTCGCGGGGGGATTTACCTGTTAAAACATTTATTCTCACTTTCAATTACAATTTGGTTTCTCATCACCGAGAGAAGAAAATTACCGTGGATGATATTGCCATGGGATATAGAGATAAATTGAGCCTGATATCCAGTTTGATATTGCTAAGCAAATAATCCTGATATGAGTAAAAATGTTCAGTGTGCTTTTTCCAATCTTACAGTATTGAGTTAAAGCTTGATGCGAGGGGGCTGCTACACGATGAATGTAGATTGATAGCAGAGCTTTACTCCATAGTTCAGTGCGAGACAGACGTAGCTCTAGTCCCTGTGTCTGCTCCTCCGGGACGACACGCTCCCCAGACACCAGCTATTGATCCAGGAGGTTGAAATCAGGGGGAATAAGAGTTTAACTGGTAGTCAATAGGAGAAGATTCCTGGGGACTCATATCCAAGTCACTTGAAGGTGATGTTTTAATCACACACACACGTCTACAGGCTGCTCATTCGGCACAAGTTATAAAATATAAATGCTCTGCTTGCTTTGGCTGCTGATGTCTCCCTCATTATATTGATTATGTACCCACTATTTAGCAGCTGACAAGTAACCCAGATATTTAGCACTAATGCTCTTTTCTGGAGACCCTGCCTGCAATCTCTGCAGCAGCTCAAAACATACTTAAAATTAGGAAAAGTCATTAAGTACCAAACTGAGAACTACATGTACAGCAGTAAACATGATTTTACACTGTCTTAGACAATTTCTGTTATTATTGTTAGTAAGTATTTGTTCATGCCCTTGTTTGTCACAATATGAAAGCTTTATACTTTATACCAGTGATATTCAATTACAAATTCTACTGGGCCAGATTTTAAAACCAGGAAATGTAGATGGGCTACACATTTTTAGCAACTTTGTGAACAGTTGAAGAGCCAGAGAACCGGGGAACATTTTTAATAGTGGATGTCACACTAGATTTAATTTTGTGGTCTTTTATCATCTCATCCACGGCCACCAGCAAGCACTCGTTCAGGGTTTGGGAGTCTGTGAATGGCCTTTTCTGCTTTGCCATGCATGACTTTACCAGGTTACCAAACTCTGCGCTTTAGCCTTCTTGTGATCTCTTGGAAAAAATTGTCCAGAAAGTTTGCTGTTTCTCAATGTGGTGCTTATGATATTCTTTAACTATCCAACGCATTCATGCAATTTGATCCTATGTAACATTTATGTTAAAATGTCCCAAAATGCTAGACATTTTATACATTTTGTTGAGTTGTGTACTTAAATTATGCAAAACGTTTCCAGTAATGTTCAAACAACAAAGAACTCTGATTAATTCAAGGTGACTGTGCATTTCCTGTTAGCCACTAGTTGCTATAATTTCCAGGAAGACACAGGATATGTCAGATACATCAGAGAATTAGGAAGGAAGACAGCAAACGTGACTAAACGTATGTGAATATAACTTAATTATTAGCTCCTCCATGATAATGATTTCGGCCTGAGTCATGTCAGGTAGATTTTCCTAAGCTATGGTGGTTGTTTAACAGTGAAGGTAAGAACTCCCATGATCCCATGCTTCTTCATGACATGTAAACACATTTAAACACATTGGTTTAATTGGAGAGAGTGAAAAAATAAACAAGTACTTGCTGCCAGTCCAGGCAGAGTAAAGCTCAGTTTTCATGTTTTTGTTACTCAGTCAGTAACAGTGTAATAATTTACTTTTTACTTACTGCTCCTTTAATAAGTAATAATATTACTTTACTTATTATGGTATTGGTATCAAAAGTAATTAGTTCCATTGCTTGTTATATAGCTATATTACTTTTGTACCTTGTTGGCAACCTTGTTGCCCTCCAGTCCAAGTTGAACTACTGATCCAGTGAACTGGTAACACCCAGAAAGCTTTTGTTGTTAGTAGCTGTCCAGATGTCAGCTGTGGTAGAAACAAAGCTGAATCTATTAATGGAGACCCAAAGAAGAGTAGCCGCTGTTATAACACAGTAGCTAATGGGGATCTAATAAATAAACAAACAAACTCTCACACTGGAATGTGGCCTTCAAATAACTAATAACAAGTCATTCAAAGTTACTTAGCTTACTAACTGTAATATAATTACTGTTTTGGAAATTGTAATCCTTTACACTACTTGTTACTGAGCAAAGTAATAATTTTACATTAATATATTACTGAGTAATACATTACCGCCAAACACTGTTCAGGACAGAGACATGTTTTCAATATAGCACCTTCCTCTTTGTGACGGTAAACAGCCAGTCGTTTTGGAAAATTAAAAAAAATGTTCCTGTCCGTACTGCACATGTGCAGCTCTCAACAGTGATGAGACTGAAGCGAGATGGCTCGCTCAATAGTTATTTCTATACACTATACTGTGGATGTAGTTGACTTATTTTGTCATATCAGATTTATGTATGCCAGGTCACTCAGATGTTGATTCTGGGCCATATGTGGCCTGTGGGTATTTTAATAAAGTCAGAAAAGAAAAACAGTTGGTTTATTTTCTAACTTTATTATAGCCATATTCCTTATTTCTCCTCCATGTGATGTGTGTGCCACACCAGAAGATTGGGAGCCTTGCACCATCTCATTAATTGACCTTTTCTTTGCAGAGGAACATTCCAAAAATACTCAAGTTATGAGTGATTTCCTCAGAAAAAGCCAACCTCGACTTCACTTGCCATGCAGCGACTGCAGGTTATTGCAGTGAAGGCTGCTGGATTTGGATCTGTATTTTTCACTAAAAACAAAAGGCCAGGAGTGGAGAGCCACATGAATGCTGAAAGAGGTTCTCATTGAAACACTGCTCTGAGGGGGTGCGGAAAGGTCAACTTAGGCTTTTTAATTATGATGAACAAAGCACAGCTTGTTAAGTAAATAAAACATAATGAACATGATTCCCTCATGCCCTAATGGAGGCTTCATCTGACACTGCTTTTGGGGAGTTTAAATAATTTTTTCAGACTAATTAGACTGTTTGGAAAAACTTTTCAGACAAATTCATTTGTAGTCTATAGCTATGCGAGGAGACAGACGAAATTTAACATCTCTCTTGTTATTCTGAACGTGATTTATTTGGTGTTTCTCACTGCTCAGCCCCTCTTCTTCAAACAAAAGCGACATGTTTGCTCTGCCTCACTGTGATCTTCCATGTAAATAACGTTTCCAGCTAAGCTCGAGCACATTTGCATTCTCACATCTCTCTAATATGTGGACCACAACAAGCACAAGAACCCTGCTTAGACTTTGAACTTCATACATACAGTTGCAGGAGAGAGGCTGAGGCAGGGAGTACATAATAAACACAAACCCTGCACCCTCCTCCTGGTTGACTGGTGGGCCAGCAGACATAATGTACAGTCAGAGAAGGTTAGCGGTAATACTGAGGGGAGGAGAAGATTGAACCAGTCAAGGCTTGAACAGGTGGTTATCTGTGGCAGAATCACTTGTGAAAGGAGCTTTTGCCCTTTGATAGAGAGAAGATGAAGGGTGGGGATAAGAAATGGTTATTGATCGATGGTCGCTTTATCTGCTTCAGCCCTGATGACCAGACAATGCAATCTAACTTGGTGCAGGGAGGTGCAAAGGTGCTGATGGGTTTTCAGAGTGCTTTATTCTCATTTGTACAGTTTATATCACTATTTTGTTATCTTGCATCAGAGCCATGCCACCGCATGCCTGTTCTTACTTTGTAACTGGAGTTGAAAATTAAAAACAGTTTATTGCAAGACACTGACAGATTTTTTTTTTAATTCCCTGGGATCAATAAAGCTGCACTAATCAATATTTTTTATACTAATAGAAATGTGGAATGAGAAAGCTCATCATTTTGATATTACCGCAAAGAACTTCACTGTTTATGTGAAAAAGCTCTGATAAACTCAACCCAAAGATAGTGACTAGCTAGTGAACAGAGTCAAACATTTAGCAGCTAAAGAGTCAGTGGATAGAAACATGACTCAAAATGAATAATTACATTGTTTCATTTGTGGATGTGTAAATAATCAACTTAAATAGGTGACATTATGTCAGTCTTTTTACAGCTTTTTTTGCTGTCCCGAAGTGGTCAAAATAACCTGCTATAACTAATTTTTGTACCACACGGGGCAGCACAAACAAGCTGTAACCACAGATATTGTCATATAGTTGTCCTTTAAGTTGATATGATGACATGGCAAACAATTGCCTGCTTACACATTCAGCAGTTAGGAGGAGCCAGACTCAAGTAAGTCTTTGCACTCCCGCGCCATGTTAGGCAAGTCCCAAGTCAAGCCCTGAACTTTGAGTTTCAAGTCCTGAACAAGTCGTAATGTAACAGTGAGTTTCAAGCGTCATTGATTTTAAAAGTTAGCTAGCTGGGATGGTAAGCTAACATCAGCAAAACATTAGCTCACTTACTGTTTTAATATCAGCCTCGACTTATTGTTTTTTGTGCGACTTCAAATGTTGAATGAAGTTGGAGGTCTGTAATTTTCGACCACCATGTTTTTTGTTGACCAACTAATCATCTAGTCTAATCTAGTTTAAAAAAATCATCAAATTTGTGACTCGAGTCAAAGTCATGTGACTCGAGTCCACACCTCTGTAAGGACCAACATGATCATGCACTTGGAGTCGTGTTTCTGCCCACCTGATGAATGAAAGTGCAACATTCACTCTCTTTTAGCTCTGTTTTGGGCTCCACCAACTCCTGAGGGAAATGTTTGGCTCTTTAGCTGCTAATTAAATGTTCACCAGCTAATTGCTAACCTTGTCTGTGTACTGTTTGGTAGTGAGTTTACAGAGCTTTGTCATTGAAAACAGCTGCCTGCTGTGGCTGAAAAATGACACGGTGACAGACAGAGCAGTGACAGTAGATCAAAACAGTAAAGTTGCTGGCCATAAAACCAAGACAGCGAGCTGAAAGATGCTGAAAAACTTGTAGAGCTGAAAGGAGCTGCAGAGTTGGGTCATCATTCCCTGTGGATTTGTTATTAAAAGCACCCCAAGTAGGGATACTGTATGATTCATTATTACTATAAAAATATTGATTATTGCTGCTTTAATATTTTACATCTTGTGCAACTTTTAATGGTTATTCTTTTATTGCAGCAGCCTGAACATCTCGTGAAATCCAGTGCACTCAAACACATTTTCTGTTTCAGGAATTTACTTTAGTTTGGCTCCACTGATCAAACCTGAATCAAAAACATCCATATTGCCTGGCTGCACTCGACTATAGCTTATTAAGTGTGATTGCCTGAACAAAATGCATGGGGCGGATTGCATTTGCATCTGCTAACACATTACCATTCAATAAACAGAAAGCATTGGTATCATGGGAGATGTGTGGTTTATAATGAGGAGCCACATTGCTGTTCTCAAATGTCCCATAGCTCACAAAATGCACAAATCCAGATATATACAATCAAGGAGAGTACACACACATGCACAAATGCACACACACATGCACACACACACACACACACCGTAAAGTCAATGAGTGCGCTCCAATAAAATGACTCCACTCTCTACAAGCAAAGATCATTTTGGGAACACTGATGGAATACCGTGAGCCCATGTGGCTCGAGGTGGATATCAATTAAAATGATGTATGGCCCCAGTGTTTTCTAATTGGGACATGGCGATGTATTTAATAACACACATTAGAACCCTAATTAGAAGTAAATTGAGCTGCATTCCATTGTCTACTAATCAACATAGTGGATTGGATGGATAAATAACCTCACTCGGAGGGTCTCTGTGCTTTAACAGGCTTACATTTCAGGAGACATCTATTTGTTTTCTCCTGCTCCGTTTGAGCAGCTTGTGTTTCAGCAGTGCTTTATTGAGCTCTGGGTTGTGCAATTTGTTAGTCACCAAATAATAATGTTGCCTCCAGTGCTGCCTGTGATGATAAAAGTTTAATGGGATACTTCAAATCACTCGCTGTCCGCTTGGAAATAAATAATAATTTGTTTAATATAGGGCTGCCCCCGACTAAAGATTTTCATAGTCGACAAGCAGCAGTCAGTTCAAGCCATTATTTGACTAGTTGTTGCATGTTTATGATATTAATCTAATTATTTAAATATATATATTTTTGGAGCATGAAGCAAGCTGATAAATGTTAACCACAAAAGCAGTAATGATCCTGACTGTGTTGGAATTTAAACACAGTATAGCCTCGTTGTTTGAAGCAAACTTCCAGTTTAACAAAAGCAATACTTTGGACTTCTCAACAGGATGGATGAAGTGCACTTACAAGTTAACCCTTTTCAGTGCCGACATCATGGTTGCATGAATCACCTCAGAGTAGCCAAAAATGTAATTTGCTGTGTTGTTGGATGCCAGAATAAGTAATAATGGCATAAAATTGAAGTTTTCATTAAATGTGAAAATGGTCTGGCTTTACAGGCTGTTTTCCTCTCACTCATTCTCCGGCTCAGTGCACCGTCCTCCGGCTCAGTATAAGTATATTGTGGAGAAGTGCCTGTCACTTGTGCAGATCATTAATTTAGCAAATTGAAATGACAAAAAAACAAAATAAACAAACAAAAAAAAAACAAGAAAAAAAACAAACAACAACAACCGGCGATGGTCTCAGCCAATCCTTGGTATATTCGTACAATTGCCTAACCCAGAGCATGTACGGGTCAGCCAGTGTGGCCCCATTGGTTAATGAAAACTTGAGTAACCATAAATATTGAGAGGCACTCATATTTTTTCAGCCATTGTTAAGAAAAAAAACTTGCTAGCTAGTCTTAGCTAACATTTTTCAGGGAATTCTTTGCTTCCATCTACCCCCCCCATCTGTCTCAAAGGCTCTATCCGAGTTTAATAGGACTACAGCTAACTAGCTAATGGCAGCTACAGAAAAGTTAGTAGCAGTACACCAGTGACTTCAGTCTTAAAAGAGAAAGAGTGAGTGTTCCAACAGTCCCACAGGCCTGATGGTAAGATGCAGCTCCAGAATACAGGAGGGTTGTAGTTCTTTTTTCTGTGATTAACTAAATGAACTTGGTCGACTAAGACCCTTCTCATAGGTTTAGTCGACTACTTGGGGGCTGATCTAGTTTGATAGATGCTGAAATAGATTAATCGTGATTAAATATAACTAGGGCTGCCCCCTAATAGTCAACTAAAGCATTAGTCAGTGAGAAGTCTTGGTTGACCACATTTTTATTTATTTCTTAGTTGCTGTGCTTGACCATTAGACCCGGGGAATTGTTGCAACATGGACCTTTTCTCTTGTTACACTTAAGTCACCAGCACACTACTGCTAATTATGCTTTGACAGAGGCCAGTTTGACCATCGGGAATACAGCACCTGAGGTGATTTAACATTACAGCAGATCTGACAGGAACTCTGACTCCAGGGATGATGAAGACAGCAGTGGTAGGCGAGGACAGGATGTGTTAAGCAGTCGAGGAGCATTTTTGTAACTTAGCAAGTTTATTTGCAAGTATACATCAATCATTGTGTTGATAAGTCTGCATGTATTTGTTTTTGCAAAGTTGGACGTTATTTATTCCTTTCTTTCAAATAACAAGGTTACACTATCTTGAAATAAATTAACTAAATATTCAGTTTCCTTGCTGGTTGTTCCGACACATTCAGAATCATTACTGCTTTTGCCATTAGCAATTATCAGGCGGCTCCCTTCGTGCCCCCCAAAATATATATTTAAATAATTAAATAAACGTGCAACGACTAGATGACTAATGGCCTGAACTGACAACTAGTCAACTAGGAAAATCTTAAATTGGGGACAGCCTTAAATATAACACTTTGTCAGCAATAAGGTTTGAACACAGTCACGCTATAATGATTCAACATGCTGGACTTCACAGCAACTGCAAAATGATTTAGGAAAAAAAGAAAAAGAGAAGAAAAAGAAGTGCCTCTGATTATTATCTTCCTGTCCCTGAAAATCATCTTCCCTTGTGTAACTAGGTGATTGCCAATTGTGCCTTCATCTCAGAGCGAGAAATGAGGAAGTCAAATCAATCGCAGAACTGGTCGCAATAAAGCAACAAAAACCTTTTCACTTGGCAGGAGGTGCCTTCTCTCACTGATAATTGGAATATTTATGAAAAGGATGTAAAGCGAACATGTACACATGACCTTTCCTGTGAATTATTACTACATGTGCTATTTGAACAAAAGCAGTATCGTAGAATTAATGTGGAAACATGACATAATGTGCTAAAAAAGAACCTCTCATTGTGGGGAATTTTTCTCTACTAAAGCTCAACCTGAAGGATTATTTTGAGGATGAAAAATATCAAATGGTACAATAAGTATCTGTATCTCAAGTTGTTGGATAAAAAAAATGCTTTTGTGCTGTGACTGTATGACTGTTTCTCTTGGAGGTCAGCGTACTGTAAATAGCAGTCATACATCCATGCTGACTCCAGCGTAAAACCCCTCTGAGCACATTTTATGGATTGAAAAAACGTTTGACAAGCTCTCTGCAACCGGATGTGTCAGTATAAAGGATTATGTGTTTTATGGAGCTTGGTCGGAGCAGCAGATCTGCTCCTATAAACATGCACTACAATTTAGCCCAAGGTGTGCACTGGAAAGGTTATCCAATCACCCCTCTGAAAGTGCCTCTCAAAATGAGTGAATGTCTGGGCCGAGGCAACACAGTCGCACTCTAGCAGTACAAAACACAGACTGATCTTCCAGAAGAAACGGAGTTCTCTGTGCTCCTTCCAGCAAAATGCAGCTGAATCAGGTGCTTCTCAGCTTGAGGACATCAAATTTCCAGAGAAGAGAACAAAGCAGACTGGAGCACACTGATTAGTTTACAGCTTTTAAATGTCCAGAAAGAGGTTTCAACACTACTGTGTCTTCATCAGAACCAAAGTGGACAAAGACATGAGACACACAACACATAACCAACCGAAACCTGGTGAGCAAATTGTCTTTAGATAATTGATTAAATACGGTTTCAAATCTCTTGTCAGAGATGGCAAAAGTAAACACTTTACTCAAGTAGAAGTACAGATACTGAGCATAAAAGAACTGGTAGAAGTGCTGATTCAACTTCTTTACTTAAGTAAAAGTAGAACAGTACAGACTCTGAAATGTACTCACAGTATAAAAGTAAAAAATAGCCCTCTATGAGGGATGCTTCTACAACTATGTCTGTACAAAGCTAACTGAATCTCACCTTTTCTCCCTAGTGAAGTCTCTCTGTTTCATCATGTTTCATCTTTTATGTCATTTTTGTCTGGTTACGTCTTTTACATCATTTTCATCTTCTTACATCTTTTACATCGTTTTCGTTTTGTTATGTGTTTTACATCTGTCATATGCAACATGCAATGATGGATACACCAAAAAGTCAACTTTTCTATCTGGTTTTGTTTCATCCATTTACGTTGCAATCATTCTTGAGGGCAGCACAAATTTATGCAAAATAAAAATGAGCAATTGCTGTCCGTCAGTTGCCTTAAAACTAAAGTAACGAGTCTGTTTTGAAAATGTAAAGAGTAAAAAGAACAGATCTTTGTGCTAAAATGTAGGGAGTAAAAAGTTGTCAGAACAACAAATACTCAAGTAAAGTAAAAATACTTGAAAACTCTACTTAACTACACTAGCAGTAAGTATTTCTACTTAGTTACTTCCCACCTCTGTCTATTGAATAATAAATCCAAGGGTGGGAGTTGATACAGTCAGTGTGTGAATGACACACTCCTTAAATCATGGCAGCAACACAACATGCTCCTCTCATTTACAAAGATTTAAATACAAAAAAGTACATACATGATAAATTCAGTTCTTCATTTGAGCCAACAGACTCTTTAACTTACAAAGATAAAAGTACAAAAAGTACAGAAGCAAGCATCAGTCAAGTTTGACAAATAAGAGGAAACATGACAAATTCAGTTCTTCATTTAGGTAAAAGGGCTCGCTGCCTTCAGTGTGTGTATCCGATACGAGTGGATGATGTCAGCGCCTCCAGGAGAGGATGAAATATTTTCTTTTCCTCTGAACTTTAATGATGCTGCAGAGCCGCGGTTAGCCTGCGCATTAGGTTGTCACGGTAGCAGAATTTATACTTCGATACTGGTATATATAAAAAAAATATTCGATACTTCTTTCTGCACCACAGCGAAAAGGAAAAAAGTCCTATGCACACAAAATAGGAGATTTTTTTTTCTTTTTTTTTCAAATTAATAACCTGAACACAGTCCTGGTACAGAAAAGTCACGGAACACTGTCTGTTTGTTTGCCGTGCTGCAAACCAAATTTCTGGCAGGGAAATTAAGTCTGAACTTAACTGAGGTGTTGAACAAGCACTTAGAGCTTTCCTGTTTTTTATAGCTTTGGTACTTTTGAGACTATCAGATGTTGTGATTGTATTGTTTTACACAATGTGGTCCTGAAAAGTGTTGAAGTATCAATAGTTTTGACAACCTTACTGTGCATAATGTCAAGCAATAGCATAATCCATGTCTTGTGTACACATTTCAGTCTTATGTTCAAATATGCAAATCTTTAAAGCTCTTCTTGTTTGTCCAACACAAACCAGACCGCGGGGATATTTCAGCATACAGACAACATGTGTGCTGCTGCAGTTAATGAAGGATTTAATTGGGTCTTCTTTACCAGTATGTAGAATTGAGGACGGAGCGATCTTCCATCAGCGGCTTAAAACCTGATGGAACGTTTGCCTTAAAACAGCCCGATCATTATTTATTCCCGTGTCGTCTTACACTTTACTGTTTTTCCCTAAACAAGCAAAACAACTCTCTCCGCATCTTCTCACTTATTCACAATGGGAGTAAACACACCCACGTACTGTATTGATCGCAAACTCACTTGTACTGTATTGGTTATCTATATGGTAATGAAGGGCTGCATGTCTCATTTTATTATTTCATCTTTCACTGTCTCCTCATTACAACAGTACAGAGCTGAGAACACCTCCTGCGTATCCAGATAAGGCTATTTGAATGGATAACACATTCTCCTCTACATACAAAGGGTTATCTTTAAAAGAGCAAGCCCACCTGCTCCAACAAAGCCATTCATCATTGGAGCCCTGTACTCCTTTGTCTTGGGTGGATAATTAGCATAACTTGGGCAAAGAATCCCTTATTTAGAGGCAGAAAGATAGATATGTGGATATTATCTGTTGCACAAGTTAAAATGTTAGAAACAGCTCCATTGCCGGATATATTTAGAGAACCACTTGAACACAGAACCACATAACGAGGAGCCTTTTGGACTCTGGCACAGTCTTCAAGCCCATTTATTCTGAAGTCCAGAATGGGGGGTTTGCCATGTAATGTGCTGACATACTGCAGTGGAATCACAGCTCCAATATTCACTGGATGCTTCTTCCCATCTCTGATCACCTTCCAGCTTCGCCCTTCCCTTTTTTGTACAAATGAATAAATCTGCAGCACACCACAAACGAAGTCCAAAGGGAGCTATAAGAGCCTCACTGTAAACAGATTTGTGAGTGTAGACTTGAAAGGTAGCTGTAAAAAAAAAAAAAAAAAAAGTTTGTGGTTTGCTCCCTCACAGAAAACTGAGGCTGTGGTCAGTTAACATCAGATTGGAATCCACAGTGAAGTAAACTATCAAAATGTCATTAGACACTTCTCAAAAAACTCCTGCCGCGAAATCCACTTCTTCACTGTCCATCTGTGTGCTCAGTATGCTCCAAACTGTCAAGTTTCTGCAAAATTTCTTGGCTCAATACACTATTTCTGTCTCAATTCTCACATTCCCAGTCAAGATCCAAACCCGTTTCCAAGAATTACGTTTATATACTTTTTTAAATTAATGTATCTGCAAAGTCACAAAATGTTCATACAAAACTCGTGTGGAAAATGTTCACTGATATTGTTTTTCCGACAATATCTACTCTTTCAATACAACTAGAAGCATTATGAAAGTTTCCCTAGAGACACATTTTTAAGTATCTAAGAAAACTCTGCTTACATTAATATTTGTTTACCATCACTTTTACACATAAAAAGTTTTTAAAAAAAGCACATCTACTCTTTCTCCCTCAAGTTTTTGAGTGGAGGGGATCTTCTGTTTTATGTTTTTATGTTTTATGTTTTTATGGTTTAGGTATTCAAACAAGGGTAACAATAGACAACGGTCGAAGACCTATTTTTAAATGGTTAAATATCAAACAAGTCAACAGTGACTTGACACAATCTGGTTCTCTTATCTTTGTTGCATATCTTCAAACCAAAACCACAATCTTTCACCAACGTTAGTATTCGTGGTAATGTTATATAGACACGGTCCACATTAACACAATTAAGGTTTGGGGGTGAACGGATGGGTTAACAAAACTTTGGACTTTAACAAAGGAGAATACTGCTCTTTTCCTGTTTCAACTGTTTATTACTGTAACCATGGCAACAAAGGTCCTCTAACCTTAGCAAAATAGTAATTTTAATGCAAACCTAAACCTAACAATGTCGTTTTTGTGCCTAAACCAAACCAAATATTAACCAGTGATTTGTAACAGTTTTGGCAGACCAATGATGTTGCCTGACCATAGTGGTGTCAGATGAGAAAACCCTTCTATGTCTCATTCTAGAGGGCTTGGACAGGACAACATATTTTGTTGTTTAATTTGGGAGACTTGTTGTTTTGTTGCCTTAACCTAACCAACTGTGAGATTTAGGATTTATCATCAAAACCCTATTTGGTAATACAAATAAGTAGTTGCATATAAACAGAATTTCTTGGTGAAAGTGTTTCAAGATCACGAGCAGGTAGATTTGTCTGTTTTCACACAATACAGCTCACGTCCTGTGCTCCTCATACCACCACTTTACCGTAGCTACTCATTAGCCTATCAAACCTCCAGCCTGTCTGAAATCGACTGCCTCCTGGATACATCACTCCAACAGTTCCAACTGTAGGTTTGACACTGAAGAAATGGATTTCACTGTGAGAGTGATATAAGATTTATGTCTGAACATTTGGTACCTTTTGATAGCCAACTTTCAAGCTCTAAAGGCAGCATTTAGGTGGTGAATTACATGATTCTACTTTGACTCTGTTCACAGAAATCATTTTCCTGCTTCTTTTAACAAAGAGAGCAATGAAACACCCGACGTTCTGCACATTTCTGTTCACCCTTAGATTCACTCATGGTCAGATGAACGTAATGAGGGGGCAGGTGTAATTACTGAGTTGTGACAAAGTCAGTCTTGCCGTGCTTCAGGCCTTGTGCTGGCGGCGGTAAATATAGCTAATTACATCCTCTGCTCCACAGCCTCTTTATCTAAACTCAGCAAGACACAGACCTGCCCACCCAGCACTTCATTACTGTGAACCAGCCTAATAGGGACCTGATGTTTTTAACCACCCTCACAAATTGCTTTATAACTGTCAGCAGCATGTTAGAAAATGCCAAAGGACTGTTCTGACCTATTTCAAACAGACTCATAAATGTCACTGCAAGCTTGGATACAAAGTACTAATGCATTTTACGTGTATTTGTTGGAGAAAAAAAATCAAATCATCGTACATAAATGTCTTCAAAAACATATTATTGTTAGAAAATCATTCCAACGAACATCACACTAACGTGACAAAGGTTTGATTATGTGCAGGCAATTGAAAGATAGCCTGCGTGGTTAAAGGAAGGGAAGGTTGGAACTATAGTACTTCCTTCCTTCTTTGCTTCTTATAGAAGACAGTCACTATTCACATACTCACACCTATGTATGTTTTAGGTTTGCTACTGTACTGGGGAAAAGTGTGTTTGGCTTGTTTGAATTTCTATAAAATCAAACATGACGTGGCAATAAGCTCAGGATACGGCAACAACGCCTTTGCAAAATTGTGTCTGGATGAACTTTTTTGGTGGAACATTTGCAGGTGGGGAGGCAAGCCCCAAAACTTGCCATTTTCAGTGTGCAGGTCGCTAGCTCAGAGGTTGTTGTTGTTGTTTCACGTAGCGATGGCACAAATCTTATTTTAGATGCAACACTCAACTTTAAGCCTCACAGTTTGAATTTTATACAATTTGAACACTGCCATTAATGCAGTCAGTGGTCCAACAGTCACAATGTGATTATAAACACATTCCTTATTAATTTGCTTTTGGCTGACATTACTGAACTCAAGAAACAAGAAAAAAAACACTAAAGTGTCTGACGGGAACTGAATGAAAGACAAAAAGTCGCGTCTGCTGTCAGCTCTTTTATAACCAGTCCCAGGGTCAATAGTTCTGTACATCAGGGAGGGCGAGAATGAGAGGAGGACTGAATTTCACACTGTTCAACTTCTTCATTCTGGATCACATTATTCTGTATGAAAGGAGGATCATCAGGATGACACGGAATTCATTCCCCGTAATTCCTCTGTCATATCTCTGATAGGGTACATCTCACTTAGTACAGTAGCTGAGAGAATTAATTTCCGTCTTGATTCAAACCGAGCCGATGCCTATTTCACACACTTGACTTTTCACCTGAGCCTGAATATACAGTCTGGCATTTAATTAAACGGCCATCCAGTACATATGAATTTATAATGTATATTGAAATTAATCATAAAACTCTCACATTCTTTATTTTCCATTACTCATGTTGAGCAATAAGCCATTAATCACATTATTACAGCAATCTAATTACATGTGACAGAAGCGCGTGAAGTGTAAATTCAGCCACTCTGAGGTGTTTATATTTAAAGGTCAGGTGTAAACCCGACGCCTGCAGGGAGCAAATGCAACTAAACAGCAACTTTCACAGCCAAAATGTGCCGTAGTGTACACATGGACCGTTGACTCAAACATGCACTCGTGTCATGTTAACGTCAGCGTGTTTGACAGGTCAGACTACACAGATCAAATAGCTCATTGATCGGACTGCAGACACATCTGTGCCGAGAAGCCTTCACATGTGAAGGCATCAGAGAGGTAAACAGGTTCCGCGTACAATCAGAACACACTGAGCAAATGGAAGACGTGGAACAATAATGAATGGCCAGATTTGTAGCCATTGTGTGAAACATCCTTATTCCTCGCACCCTGTGTCATGCTCATTCACATTCCAGCCACACACACACACAGGCCTGTGTCACACACACACCGCTGTATCCCTGCTCTTCTCTTTCTCATTTTCCCCCTCAGCCCTGCCTGATTCCCCGTGGAAACTGGAGGTCACTGATGTTAGGAGGGAGAGGAGAGAAAGAAGGAAGAGTTACAGGTTGTAACCTCTGAGAATCTCATACAGGCTCTGAGTGTGTAGCCTTCACATCAACATACAGCCAAGAAAGCTGCCTTACACACACATATGTCAGCTGAAGCATATAATGGAAATGCCATTCATTGCATAATCAAAGAGTGAGCGTGACAATTGAGTATCCATATGCAACCATGTCTCCCATATGGTGATGGACTAAATTGCTTTTCAAAATACAAGGAAGAAATGTACTTAATACCAGGATTATGTTCTGTGGGTTTTCTTTTAAATCCAGGAGGTTTGTATGGGGGTCAAGAGAGCCCAGTGCAGTGTCAGAAAACACAACTAAATAGATAAAACACAAGCTAATTTCTTGTGTACTTTGACATATGTGTTATCAAAGTGGTTGTTTTCATTTGCTTGTGTTTCGTCCAGTTTCTTAAAGACACAAGTTCTGATTATTATTAACCAAGGATTTTACTGCTGTGGACAGGTTCAGCAGCAGCAAAAAAAAAAAGAAAATATGTATCAGTTTGAGAATATGCTGTATTTGCAATATTTTCACCACTTTACCTTGACATCATACAGACACTGTTATATACGCCAAATATTCCTCTCTCTTGCTAAACCAGACTCCATTGGCAAAATTGGTTATTTTACCTCACAGAACCCAGAAGTTGCTGGTATACCGCTGTCTTAACTGGTTAGTTTGTTTGTGTTATTGTGTGACTTCAGTGAATCTGAACTAACCTTTTAAAACAGTGTTGTAATAAGTAGTCAAAAAATTCAAATTTGTTTAGAGGATCTACTAATTTAAAACTAGAATTTAGAATTTTCTTCCTTTGGTATTTTACTAAACTTAACATTTTTAATAATTAACTTCACTGAACATGAAATAATGGGATTTTATAATTAAAAATATTCAGTTCCGTTAACAATGCAATTCGAGTGTTGAATAAAGTTACATTCACTGAAAATATTTGAGTTAGCTAAATCAATTATTTCAATTTAACTGAAAAAAATGTGGCAACTGATTGCCTGATTTTTTTTTAAGCACTGATAACTTGTTCAGGTATACTGTACAGTGCAACACATCGAGGCAGTGGTAGACCAGCAACTCCTGTGTGTTGCAAGATAAAATTACTAATTTTGCCAATGGAGTCTGGTTGTTTTGGAGAGACTGATATTTGGCTTTTATAACTGGTTTCCTGTCAGAAAAAGGTTCTCTCACGGCAAGGTAAAGCATCAAAGCTATTCTAAAAACAGTGTACACTTAGATGGGCCTTTTTCGCTGTTGACCTTGACCACAATAGCACATCACTTATCTCCTACACCAGTACTCCTGCTGCTTTTCCAAACTGAGGGCGTAGATAGCAAACTGATCATGTACCTTCCTCATACAACCCCACTTCAAATAACCCAAACCATCCCTTTAAGTTACAGTGCAATGAGCTCATGCTCACGTAATTTTCTTTTCAAAATGCTGTCCTTTTCCTTAATTTTATGCCATGAATGAAAACAAAAATCATCATCTGCTCATTTCACAAACATGATCTACATTATTTTATGCTGTGCAGTTACTACCAAGAAGCACAATGAGTTTGCTTTCCACTCAAGCAAACACAAATCGGCTTCCTTTACTATTTACTGCGTTTTCACACTGCTTTTCTCTCCCTGTCCCACCCTCTCTCTTTCTCTCCCCATCTCTCCAGACAGTCACAATGGTCCCTGCCTCATCTTCATTTGGATCTCCCTGTTTGGAAATAAATCACATTCATAGAACACCTGAGCTGTCGATGGGAGCTGGGTGGGATCAGGGTCCCAGATGGACCAATTCAAATAGCATTCAGTCTTTATGCTTGGAACACACACACACATATACACACACAACACAAAGGTTATGGTCAATCAAACCTCCTGTCCTCACGGGTCACACATACAAACTATAAGCCCCTACACACACATACATATTCTCTGTCTCACTGTTTCTTTGTTTTCCCTTTCTCTCTCTGTTACACACACACACACACACACACACACACACACACACACACACACACACACACACACACACACACTCTCTGCCATTCATTAACTGACAGCTCGAGTCTCTCCCAGGTGGAATTGTTGGGAGGCGGAGGATTTGCATTTGTATTTTTCCAATATCTCCTCTGGACGAAGGATCATGGGCTTACCACAGGAGAGAAAAGGAGCCAGCAGGACTGCAGCAGACTGACATTTGTTAAAGACATTCATCTCCTCTCATCTTGTTCTTTTTATAATTTGAGAGAGGGCCTCCTCGACCTGTTGTCAGTGGCTGCAGGGAAGGGCATTGTTGTTGAGGGGATGACGGGTTTGCTCTACCTGGTTGCATACTGGGAGGAGAAACATGCAGTTCAAACCTGAGGTCACACACACACACACACACACACACACACACACCCACACACACACACACGTGAGTGTAGCTGTCCTTGTTAGCTGGAGCTCAGTGGAGACAAAGGGCTGCTGCTGCTGTCAATGTGTTGCTAGACTACAGTAACATCTCATGGAGGCTGGAATTTCTGCTTTGGGAATAAGACACTTAAATGAGCATGAACTTCTGTCTGCTGAGTCATAGTCCAGAGAGCAAGTCGACCTCAAGCAAAACCAAACTTAAAAGATGGATGTTACACAGGAAGCCGATCTTTATTTTGATCCTGTCTTGCCAAGTTTCTGCAATATTTTTTCCCCTCAGTAAAAACCCCTGAACACTGATCAGAGTGGAACAGCATCCATTGCCTTCAGCAGGATATACATTAGTTATTATATCACTTCTCAACTGTTCATAGTTTTCTATTTCTGTTTTACCGCGTCTATCCTTCTTTTTTTTATTTTTAAAGATTATTTTTTGGAGCTTTTTGCCTTTACAGATCCAGCCACTTGAAATTTCCCACGCCTTTCGAAAGCCTTCCGGAAACCTTCCAATGTCCTGCCAGTTTCCAGCCAAATACCATTTCCCCCCACCTTTGTGGGGCGGCGCCCAGATTCCACTGTAACACGCCCATTTATTCAATTACAAGGTGTTACCATTAGATGGCGCTTCCCTCACAGAAACACAAAAACTAACAAAGATTTAGAGGTGCTTGTACTTTAC